>BTHU01000010.1:79574885-79794885 GCA_036184795.1 Tokudaia tokunoshimensis | reverse complement strand
CCTCTTAGGGAAGAGCAACCCAACCCAACACCTGGGCTGGAGAACTGTGGTAGAGAGCAGGGTATGTCAAGCCATACCCTGTAACAGGTAGGGACTGAGGGATTCTGAGAAAACCTGGCAGGTTGGTCGGCTTTGATATGTTAAATAGGCACCTCAGCCATTTGTTTGAAATTTAACAGATCAGTGTATGATGGTAAAGATGTTGTGTTCATCTACATCAAAGCAGTGAGAAGGAAATATTTGTTTGAACATTTATAGTGAGGTGAACAATTTTCTTGGCACACAAACTAGCTCTGTCTGTCTGTACACTGCAGATCAGCCTGTGATGTGCAGGAATAGGACAGAGTTACATCAACTCACTGAAAAAAAATGGAGAAAGTATCTATCAGTTACAAACAGAACTATATAGAGAAAGTGTGATTGTGAGACAGAAGATCTTTTTTTTTTAATTTTATTTTATTTTCTAAGTATTTTTATTTACATTACAAATCATTTCCCCTTTCCCGTTTCCTCCCTCCCCGAAAGTCCCATAAGCCCCCTTCCCTCCCTCTTTTCCCCATTCAACCCCCTCTTGCTTCTCTGTCCTGGCATTCCCCTATATCCAGTCTTTCCAGGACCAGGGGTCTCTCCTTCCATCTTCTTGGAAATCTATTGATATGCGAATTGTGTGTAGGGTATTCCGAGATTCTGGGTTAATATCCCCTTATCAGTGACTGCATACCATGTGTGTTCTTTTGTGATTGGGTTACCTCACTAAGGATGATATCTTCAAGTTCTGACCATTTGTCTAGGAATTTCGTGAATTCATTGTTTTTAATTGCAGAGTAGTATTCCATTGTGTAAATATACCACATCTTCTGAATCCATTCCTCCGTTGAGGGACATCTGGGTTCTTTCCAGCTTCTGGCTATTATAAATAAGGCTGCTATGAACATAGTGGAGCATGTGTCCTTATTGCATGCAGGTAAAGCCTCTGGGTATATGCCCAGGAGTGGTATAGCCAGATCCTCCAGGAGTGTCATGCCCAGTTTTCTGAGGAACCGCCAGATTGCTTTCCAGAGTGGTTGTACCAGCTTGCAATCCCACCAGCAGTGGAGGAGTGTTCCTCTTTCTCCACATCCTCTCCAACAACTGCTGTCTCCTGTGTTTTTGATATTAGCCATTCTGACTGGTGTGAGGTGGAATCTCAGGGTTGTTTTGATTTGCATTTCCCTAAGGACTAAGGCTGATGAACATCTTTTAAGGTGCTTCTCAGCCATTAGATATTCTTCAGGTGAGAACTCTTTGTTTAGCTCTGTAACCCATTTTTTAATAGGGTTATTTGCCTCTCTGGAGTTTAACTTCTTGAGCTCTTTGTATATATTGGATATTAGCCCTCTGTTAGATCTAGGGTTGGTAAAGATCATTTTCCAGTTAGTTGGTTGCCGCTTAGTCTTTTTGACAGTGTCTTTTGCCTTACAGAAACTTTGTAATTTTATGAGGTCCCATTTGTCAATTCTTGATCTTAGAGCATAAGCTATTGGAGTTCTATTCAGGAAATTCTCCCCTGTGCCCGTATGTTCAAGGTTCTTCCCTAGTTTCCTTTCTATTAGTTTCAGTGGAGACAGAAGGTCTTAACATTTATTTCCATGTCTTTTTGAACCCAACTTGGATATGTATTGTTTTACATTTAAATAAATTAAAAATATTAGTAAGATAATTTTGGATGGCAAGGTGGGTTTGGTTTGTTTTTGTTCTGTTCTGTTTTGTTTGTTTGTCCTTAATTTTTGCTTAAGTTTTTTTTTTTTTTTTACCACTTCTTAATTTCTGAAGCAGAGAGCTCTAGCTGGGCTATTATAAGAGAATTTCTTACAAGATTTACTGTTTCACATTTCTGTGATTGGTAGTATACTGTGTTAGAAAAGAGACAACGGTCTATGAGATAAAACATGGATTCTCCTTGGTGTTGCTAATGATATTAGGATCTAGACTGGGGCAAATTTATTCATGGAATCCTCTAGACCTTGCTCCATCATACATAGGCAATTTAACAAACATGAATGCAGACATCTAACAAATTAACAAGTATGAATGCAGACATCTAAAGAAAGCCTGGTCTTTTGTGACAGTTTTGAGTGTATGTTACTTCAACAAACAAAAATACTAAAATCAGAAAGTGGCAGGGTTGGGCAGTGGTAGCACACACCCTTAATCCCAGCACTTGGGAGGCAGAGGCAGGCGGATTTTTGAGTTCAAGGCTAGCCTGGTCTAGATTGAATTCCAGGACAGCCAGGGCTATAGAGAAATGCTGTCTCAAAAAACAATACAAAACAAAACAAAAAAGTGGCAGGGTTAAGTAAGTACTGTTTATTTCTGGAGTCTTCTGTCTCACTGTATCTTGCAGCAGAGGAAGAAAACAAAGTGGTCTCTATCTGATGAACTTATTTCTTCTCTGGGTAGTGACTTACAGTGGTCATTAAAATGGCAGAGCATTTGAAGGGACCTGGAATGTTTTTTGAATTAATTTATTCTACAATTCTGTATAATTTCATGTCTTAAATGACATTTTTATCTATCAGCTCAATATTTTCCCTTTACTCCTAAGCAATAGGCCTTTTCTTTTGTTCTTTGTTCTGTCTTCAGTAAGAAAGCAAGCAGCTTCATAGTCAAAGTTAGCCCCTTATTAACCATTAAGCTTATTCAGCTATATTCCTATTATGATCTTGCTTAATATAGGTTCAATTTCAAAGCTCCTTCCTTATCCTGATGATCCACCACAGGGATTTTCACAAGAGAGAAAAGTACTCAACCATTGAGCTACATCTGTAAGTAAAACACATTAACATTTTCCAATTAGATTTTATCCTCTTACATCTGTTTGTCATATATATATATCTATATATATCTATATAGATATATATAGATATATATAGATATATATATATCTGTTTGTCATATATATATATATATATATATATATATATATATATATAGAGAGAGAGAGAGAGAGAGAGAGAGAGAGAGACAGCTTTATACTTTGCTACTTATCCAAATAATTTTAACCATGATGTATTTAATTTACTTGTTTATATTAGGATTCAGGGTTCTCTAGAGTCATAGAACTTATGGAATGTCTTTATACATTAAGGGTATTTATTGTAATGACATAGAGTCTATAGTCCAACTAACCCAACAATGGGCAGCTATGAATGAGAAATCCAAGAATCTAGTAGTTTTTCAGTCCCATGAAGCTAATTGTTTCAGCTGGTCTTCTGTATAAGCTGGAATCCTGAAGGAAGTAGGTTTCAACAGATGTGCTGGCAGTTAAGTACAAGCAGGCAAAGAAGAGTAAGTCTTCCTTCTTCCATTGTCCTTATGTAGGCCTCTAGCAGAAGATATGGCCCAATGGTCCTCTGTCCCAGACTGACCTTGAACTCAAAGATCTGCTTGTCTCTATCTCTTGGGATTAAAGGTGTATACTACCTTGTGTGGGTCTTGTCACTATGCCTCAAGATCTGGATCAAAAGCATGAGTCATTCCGTGTCATCCTATGTCAACATCCAGGTCAGAAGCCTGTGTCTTCCAGCCTCAAGATCTGGATCACAGGTATGTGCACCTCCATTTCTGAATTGGAGTTCATTCCAGATGAAATCAAGTTGACAACCAGGAATAGCCATCACATTATTGATTGCTTAGAGTGTGTGTGTGTGTGTGTGTGTATGTGTGTGTGTGTGTGTGTGTGTGTGTGTGTGTGCATAAATTTGGAGAGCTGCAAATAATTTGTGGAAGTTAGTTTTCTTCCTCTATCATGTGAGTCCCAGGCGTCAAACAGCCTATTGAGCTTGAAAGCAAATGTTGAGCCATTCTACAAGGATTGTTTATTCTTAATTTACAGGTGAATAATAGGTATTACATGATATTTTATAAACCTTAGATTTTTCTGCTCTGTATAACTTTTTCTGTAACTGAAGATTCCTGAGAAATTCTCCAATACATAGACGAACTGAAAGTCTTTTAATGTTAATTAATTTTCCTAATTAGTTGTCTAATTACATGGCCATTCAATCCCAGATTGTATTATGAAACAAGATCCATTCAATATCCACATTGTTTTCAATATCCTACTTCTTTTTCTTGTGGCCTAATGTTTACTAAAGAATTATCACATTTATTTTCTGAAAGAAAAAACATGAAGTTAAAGTTTACTTAGACATTTGTAACTTTTGTTAAATTGTGTTTGGAGTGAGAAAATATTTTATTTCATTGTATTTCTGTTTTTGCAATGCATGCATGTCCTACACAGTGGAAAATCTACGGAAGCAATAAGGTAGTAGAAGAAGTAATTTCTGAATTCTAATGATTTCACGTGATATTCAAAAGCCATTTGCAGCAATGGGAAAAAGATTTGCTGGCAAGATGCTATTGACAAAAGGAAATGACTGGTATAGTATGATGAGATTGCAAGTAACTTAAACAGAGAACACATACATTTTATGGCCCTTGTCTGCAGGTCTAGGGTCTCCCCTCAAATCTCTAGTATGATGTGCCACTGGCAATGTTCCAACAAGATAAGCACAAAGGTCCTGGTTGTTCCTCCAAGAAGGATAGAATTGACATTAATGTGTTGATTGGCATGGACTCTTCTAGTTCTTCCCCATCATTTTTGACACATACAGTTTAGGGGCAACAAAAACGGAAAACCACTGGTATCCCTATGAGCTATGAATGTCTTTGTAAATCATGAATTTCTAAATTATGTTGTCAAGAGGATGAGATGTTCTTCCTTATAAAAATTAGTCTACTTTATCAACAATAATAGCATATAGCAATGCAGTTAGGTCTTCCAAAGTACTCATAAGAATTAAAAATTGTACGGTATGTACTGCTGTATTTCTTGTGTCTGGACAAAGAGCAATCTGTCCTTTCCCTAAGTCAATCAAAATGACCATCTTTATACAAGTACAGAGTAGCTTCTGCTAGACTCTTTTAAATAGAAATGTCAGTTAACCAGATGCACATTCTTTCATTGTACAGAGCATCTGTGACTACAATTTACATCTATATACAAAAGTCTTTCCAAATACAGATTCTCAAACTGTGTTTGCTTTATCTGTTTTCATGGGTATTAGTGGGGTAGATTTTGAACACTATGTTCTGTGTGTAGGAAATTTTTAAATAATAATGCTGTGTGCAATGTTAATTCTTTTGAAAGATTAAAAAACTCTCTGTGTGTCTTATATAATGTGATCTATTTATACTCTGTCACTAAGGAGTGTCAGCTTCATTTATGAAGAGAGTGAAGAGAAATTCATTTGTACCTTCTGTCCAATTGATCACTACCTGTTACCCCAACTGAAAGACCATTCTGAGCTAGTTATGAGAATGATCCAGATACAATAAAATATTTTAAGCTGAAACTCTCAAAAACATAAGCAGAGCAGATGCAGTAGTAGACTTTTGAAATATTCTCTATTATGAAGTAAAATAATAAGTACCAACTAATGATATTATTCATAACAACAGTTACTAAGCAAATATTGGAGTCTCAAGCTGCATGTTTTCTACCTCGCTATAGTATATCTGGCACTTGCTAGTGACTAGTAATACTATATGATGTTTTTAAACAATATGAATCTCTTTGGCTCTAAAACTGTTCTTGAATTGTGGCAAATTAAGGGTTAGGACATAGATTAGGTTTACATAACTCTAAAACTTAATTTTTCAAAAACTGCTAAGTGTCTCCATTGTTTATGTATAGAACCGAGTAAATTAATGCATCTATATTGTCTATATTTTAATAATTTCTATATTTTTCTATAGTTTCTATATTTTTCAGCCAGCCCTATTTTTGTGCTTCTATTAAATTCTTTAGTGTTTTGACTACATCTTTGTATTTGTTATTTATTTGGTGTTTAGGGTATAGTTTCTTTTGCTTCTTAATAAGAGAAGATGGTCTGTTTCAGTGTTTAGAACACTTATTCCATGAGTGTCTAAATTCCTTCACTGTCAGCTATTTTTCACATGTTCACATATCTGTTAAACAAGTCCATGATAGAGAATGCATTTGACACCTGAGAAGTAGATTCAGTTTTTGCATTCTCAGTTTTTACACTTTTGCAATTCTTTTGTCTTCTTCATTATCCTCAACCCAACACTTCTGTGTTGGAAATCAGAACAGTGAAAGTAAAAGACAAGTATATAATTATGAAGTTTAGAATTGATCTTTATCTTATTGCTTACCAGACTTTTCCTTCTCTTGAAGTCATGTAAATGCAAAAGAAACATAGATATGTAGAAATCTTGATTCTCCTCTATGTGGATGCACAGAGTGTCAACTTTGGCTCTGTGAAGGGCACTTCAAGGTTTCCAATTCAACCAAACATCCATTGCACAAAATGACACTATTAAAAGATTGACAATTAAATCCTTTGAGACTTTTTTTTATTAGTTATTTTATATCACGTTAATGGACTTCAATTTAATTCAGTTTTATTTATTCCTTGCTTGTTTTATTACAGTAAAACGATGCCACTTATAACCCCACAAATTGCATCCCTTTATATTCCTTTGTGTAGGCGTCTTTTAATTTTCTGTAAACCTTGCAGTGTGAAGTATAATGAGAAGTGGCCTGTAATTCAAGAAAGGAATACAAAGAGAAAAGTGCTTTGAGGAATGGAAACACAAACAAGTGTACAATAAGCAAGCAAAATAGACTGCTTTAAATATATACTTTTAAATATTAAATTAGATGTAATTTAAAACTCTTCGAATTACTAATTTATGGGTGACAGCTGGTTTCAAAGGTACTACTTTTTCAACATAGCTGATGCTCAGATGTTTCCTATGCATTTTTTTCTGTAGCAATAAAGTAGACATTTTAAAATATACTTCACAAGGTCCACCCACTAAGAAATAATATAAAGTATGCATAAATAAAATGATGTCAAATTATTTAAATCAGAGTTGACTTACCTGACAGCAGAGGGCTTTTAATAGCAAGCATTTACTTTTACAATTAAATATATTCACTGTTTTTTAACTATTTGAAATGTAAGAGATTTATACCAGTGAAAAGATGTCATACTGACTCTAAGCTTCTTCCTTGGTCTCGGGTCACATAGTCATGAGTCTTTGTGACATAAACATTATTTTAACTGCAAGGAGGCCAATAAAGACATGATGTGAAAAGGGTGTGAAAAGTCAGAACGTAAAGTATTTGCATAAATCTGCATAACTTCTACATCCAGAAAATTTTCACTACCCAGCCAAATTTAATTTGACAGACAAAAGCATTTAGATTCTAGTTATAAGTTCTTATGGTAATATTCACTTAGGAGATTTCTGTCTTATGTACTCACATATGCTTTTACTTCTCTTTTTGTATACACATCACAGTTTGATGCCTTGATTTGGAAGAAGTATTTATTTCAGTAGTTATTTTCCTCCACATAACTAGTACATTTCACACAGTCAAAGCCATCATACTTTTCAGAGACGTTTTAAATACAGAACATACAGTATATGGTCAATAAATATTTTATCAGACATCTCAAAAGAAACAAAAAAAGACCATGTTCAGTTGTCCTTTTTCTCTGTGTAGCACTGGCTATCCTGGAACTCATCTGTAGACCAGTCTGACCTTGAACTCAGAAATCCGCCTGCCTCTGCCTCTGCCTCCCAAGTGCTGGGATTAAAGGCGTGCGCCACCACTGCCCGACATGTTCAGTTGTTTTAATGAAAGTCTTCTATACAAACACAAAAATAAGATGAGTTTTGCAATAGCATCATTCAGAAAAATATGACTGAGGAAGGGAAATAAATTCTAAGCCATTTGTACCATGTTTAGAATTTTACTGCCATACACATAACACTTTTATAGTCCTGTACAGTGTTTCAGATTGTGTTATGATTTTTGATTCAGCAAAGGAGCATAACTTAGTTATTGCTTCTGGAATTTTCATAACTAACAATTTATATTTAGTTCAACAGAGATAACATATAGCATGTTTTTTACATCAAACATACATGTTAAAGAAAAAGAAGTATAGGCCCATGTGTTCTATAGTCTACATGAGGATATGCATTCACTTGTGTCATTCTGGAGTTTCACAGCATTTTTGAGATGTGAAATGTGAGATTTCAAAAATAATATAAAGGAATCCTGAGAACTCTGTTTATTTGGTGCTTTCTTTACCCAGCTCCCACATATGTTACTTCAAGATAATCTCTGATTCAATGTAGGATTCCACCAAGCTTTAAAATTCTGGAAAGAAAAATCTCTTCAGCCTCTAATTGTATGTATGCAAAGTACAAATCTTTTTCCGGATATGCCAAGGAATGGTACCTACGTGTTCAAAATTATAAGTTCATGTCAGCTCCCCTATATAAACAACATAGCAATTGCTGAATTCCATCTGGCTTTATCTTGCTTTAAGCAGTTTTCCTAACAAAATTAATTCATGAAATATAGAAGGAGCGAACTGTCTCTTTGGCAAGAATTTTTAATCTCTAGTTTCACATAGAACCTCTTGGCTAAAACTTAAAATTGCCTCACTGGACAGTTTTGTTTTCAATTCTTGGCATATAACTCCACCTAAATAAATGTCTTTTATGTGTTTTTCCCTTAATGTTAACAAGCACAATATACTCACCTTATTCTCCTAACTGTCCATTTAACAATATACATATATTGGTCCCCTTTTTTTTCCCTTTACTATTTTTCTTCAAAAGTAATCTCTAAATCTGAGGAATGATCATTTTTCTAGCATTTTTTCTATTTATAATAATAAAGACACCAAAGGTCTTTCGAAACACAATTGCAAATGTATTTTAGCTTGCTTTGATGAATTACACCATTTTCTTTTGAATAATGTCTAGTCTGAAACATAATATATGATTCAGTATATATAATTATCAGAATTTCCCTTATCACCTCAAGTTACAACTGCTCCATGGAAACCTCACTGCTTGGGACTCACATCATGACACTCACTCAGTAAATAACCATGGTTACCTTGTGATATATCTGATAATGTATATTTAACTTTACATAGTCATATGATTGTCAGTATATCCATGCTCCAGTAGCCTCAATTAAATTGATAATTCCTCAAGGCAAATTCTATGCCAGCCATACATAATGCTTTATAAACAAGGAAAATTTGTGCTGATTGATTATTTCACTGACTGACAATAGCCATTTACCTACAGATGCATTTAAGCAGCATGAATAGTGGAAAATTGCAAATGTTTTTCCAGAATCATATTTTCTTAAAGAAATCACTGTCCAGAAAACCATAGGAGAATTATCATTAATGTGTTCATAGATTTATTTACAGTTGCCTAAAAAGGCATGTATAAAATTTAGATGTGAAACGAACATGGGATGAAGAAAATTTGTTATGCCTTTATTCCAAATGCTTGGATGTAAAAAATGCTGCCGATTGCAATGCTTCCCATGTGTGACTTCAATAAACACATAATAAATAAATTTGAGACTATCTAAAATAAATCAAATTTATTTAAAGTAAAAATTCTCAGGACCTTTCATATGCTCATGCCCTCTGTGATTTCCTGTGATCTGAGACAGAATCATATCATTTCAATAAAACCTGCTTTAGCATGAATTTAAAAAAATCTTACATTATGTATTAAGTGCTAAGAACTCAACTCAGTGTTACAGGACCTGCTAAGGATATACAAGGCCCTGCATTGACAAGTAGCACCAGAAAAAAAAAACATATTTAATAGAAATCTTTGCAGAGTCATGTATATTGCTGCACCATTCACAGTAATGAACATATAGAATCATCCTAGATATCTCTCAGCAGATGAGAAAATATGGCATGAAAATTCATGAAAATTTTATTCTGTCATTAAAAGAATGAAATTATGTCCATTGCAGGAAAAGACATAGATTATGATGTTAAGCAAAAGAAGCAAGACTCAGGAAGACAAATATATTTTCTCGTTTTCTCTTAGTTACTGAATGTAAGTGATTTTGTTTGTGTGTGTGTGTGTGTGTGTGTGTGTGTTTGTGTGTGTGTGTTTGTGTGTTTATTTAAAAATCAAAAGTTGGACTATTTATAGCATGGAAAAATGACCAGAAAAAGAAAAAGAAAAAGAAAAAAATGTGGGGGGTATTAATAAACAAAGTATATGTGTATAAAATTTTCATAATAAAGCTCATTTGTTTTTGAGACCATGTCTCACTTTATAGCTCTGGTTGGCCTGGATCTCAGAGAAATCTGCTTGTCTTCTAAATGCTGGGATTAAAGGCTTATATCTGTAGACTAGCAAAGCCCATTGCTATTTTGTGTGCTGTGGTGGTTTAAATAAGAATGGCCCCTTTAGGATCCTACATTTGAATGCTTAGTTACTAAGGAGTGGAGTTGTTTGAAAGGATTAGGAGCAGTAGGAAGTGTTAGCCTTGTTGAAGTAGGTGTGGCCTTGTTACAAGAAATGTGACACTTTGGATGGTCTTTGTGGTTTCCAAAGTCCACCCCAAGCCCATAAGCCCAGTGGTTTTCTCTGCCTCCCTGCCTATGCACCAGGATGAAGTTCTCAACAATTTCTCCAGCACCACGCCTGCCTGCGTTCTGTCATTCACCAGTCATGAAGATAATGAACTAACTCTCTGAAACTGCAAGACACAAATTGAATGTTTTCTTTTTAGAAGAGTTGACATGGTCATGGTGGCTCGTCACAACACTAGAACAGTCTGTGAGACACATGCTAACTGAAAATTCTAAAAATCTTTGTACTGATGAAGTTCTGTGTAGAAAATTTTCAATAGCTTTCTTTTAAAATGCAGGTTTCAGAGTTTATATCAGAATAAATCATTTCTTCATATGAGTTTTAATATTTTAATAAAAATTATGGCTTTGTCAAAAATAATTTTAGGTTCTGATAGTGTTGGTAAAAAGGAAAGTAGATCTGATTCTTTCTAAATGTGTGAGGATTCATATGTATCCATGAAATATCTGAAGGAAACCTATGTAGCTTTGAACAACTCTTTCTAGATGCCTATTTTTGTGAATCTAATATATTTTTCATAGTAGAGTAGAGGATATTGAGTGCCTCTTTTCAGCCATAGCACTCTGGTTGCATCTTAATACATGTTGCACTGTAGTTTTGGAAAGGGGACTATGAAAATGGCGGTGTTCCTTTGTCCTAATAAGCTTCAATAAAAAATTTCTTATTATTATTTCTAATAATGTCAGCTGACATTGACCTTCAAATAACTTTACCTTTCTCACTTATATGAGATAAGATAATACTAGTTACCAAAATAGTGAGAATATTATCAAAATTTTTCCTCATTAAACAAAGTGACTCATTTGTATGAAATATTTTCCTTGTCAGTGTTGTTTTTGTTTATTTTAGTTTTTTTTTAAATTGGAGCCAAGTCTTGAGATTTCTTAGAAGCAGTGCTTGTTATGAAATCTCACAGACCAGATTTTATGAAGGGTAAATATACATTTTATTTTGTCTTTTTAAAGAAAGATATTTCAAAAGACTCTGTGCTTTAGTTAAGGCTCTTGGTGTACAATCACAATATTACCTTTTTAAACCCTGCACAATTCGCCAACTGATACTTTAATCAATATATTGAATTCTTGACTTTCCTCCTTCTTGTCATTCATTTTTTTTCCTCAACTCATTTTGTGTACAACATAAACACTACATAGCTTATGTCACTGGTTTTTCCTGCAAATTCTCCTTGTTCCCAATCCTTTCCCAACTGAAGATAAACCTACTAAAACATTTGAACACTGTAACCCAACAAAGCCTGGTCAAAAGGGACCTAAATCCACTCAAGCTTATATGTGACTCTGGCAGGCCTTGCCCTTCTCAACCACGCCCACTACCTTCCTTGCTAAAGACCTTTAGATTAGATTCCTGAAGCTAGCCACCAAGGTCTATTCCATTACTGGGTCACTTCCTTCCCCTGAGGCTGACTACCAGGTCTTGCCATCAAAGTACTGAAGGCCAGCCATCAAAAATCCCATTCAGCTTCCCTAATTAAGATGCCCAATTAAACACTTCATCCTAACATGGAATTTCCACTTTTACCTTTAGAAACCATGTTTTCCTAAGTGTGTGTGTGTGTGTGTGTAGAAAAAGATTATATATAGAGAGAGATATATATTGATAAACATATAGATGTTAGATAAATATATAGAAAGATAGACCGATAGACAGATGATAGATAATGTTCTGAACTTTCTTTCTTTGTCAAGTGAACTGATAGTTAATTAAACAAATTTAGCTGTAATCTGCTCACAATCTAATGCAAAATTTAAGTTCCATAAAAGTTTATAAATTTTTATAAATCTATCAAAACTTAAAAGTATCGTAAGAAAAACACAGGCAGGCAAACAGTTTTAGAAATAAGATTTGAGGATTAAATATCCCATTAAAATATTAAAAGCTAAATGAAAAAAATCAGTCGGAGATAGTCTCCACATGCCCATCAGCCACCAAACACATTAAATTGGAGGGAGGAGACTGTTTTGTCTTCTACCCTTGTATCTGTTCCAGGATCTAGGAGAGAGCGTGTTATATGTGAATATTGTGAGTATTCATAGTTAACAAAGTTTTTACAAATTCAGCCAGTTTATATTAACACCTAATAAGTTCTGGGACTTAAAAATGTAACAGAGGGCAATGACGTCTGCATTCATATTTTCAATGTATAAATGGAAAGAGTGATATTTCTTTGAATGTCCTTTGTATAAAATAGCTTGATGTTGAGGGTTGAAATGTTACTCTAAATATTAAAGTGTATGCTATTCTAAAAATTGTTATGTATTTTAGCACGAAATAGCTTATTATTGTTAGGGAAATAAAAATTCTGAAAGTCATTTACTCAAAAAATCTAGCACACATGCGTACATATTAATCATATCAATGAACATTCACATTAGAGAGTACCATAAGCAGAATAATTACATCCAAGATACATTTGTATGTTAATCTGTATTTTAACTATACCTTTCTCTAATACAATGGTTCAAGGACATTCCATAAATTTGAAATTGGAAGGAAATAAAATCCTCAAAGTTGTAGTAGACACCGAAGCTCAAATGCAAAAGCTTGCTAGCGTGCTTCTTCTTAATTTTGTAATACTGATCATGGGTCTTTGTTTATATGTTTTAATAAATATGACTCAGAGAGGCACTGTTATGCATTTACCAAACAGCTTTTATCTTCCTCCCTAGAGTAAGAAATAGAATGTGATTGTGTCTTCTCCAAAAGATGAGAGTAAACACGTTCAGTCTTGCCTGGTTCTTTCCCGTGACCATCTACTCGCTCCCTGTCCCTGTTGTGAGATGAATAGGGAACATTATAAAGAGTTGACAAGTAGGCTGGAGTGGTAAAGATAGAGAATATATTTAAATAAATCAATTAAGTACCTATTAATAACATCTCTTGTTATTATTCTTCATTTATTCTCATAATTTGAAAAAGTCTCTCACAGTATATATATATATATATATATCAAGCTGACTCTACTTTACAGTCATAATTTCCTTGTCTTAGTCTCCTGAGTTCTGGGATCACAGATATATATCACTGTTCTTTTCCAGATTTTTTAAAATAATTTTCTTTTTTCTATATGCTATATATTAGATATTATGTACATTATATCATCTGTCTCTATCTGCATATAAATATTTAGCAAGTAACTCATTTTAAGTAACAGGCTAGATAAACATTATAGTTAATATCAGAAACCTAATTATATAATTATTAGTATATATAAACAAATAATTTCATGTGATAATAATATATTTAATGTATTGCTTTATCTAAAAATATTTTTTATTGTCAATGGTAAATTTGATAAATCTATGCAAAAGCATTAAAATATGAATTTGGGAGTGCTGCTAAAGACATATTCAACCAAGTACCCTTCCCCTAACTGTGTCTAAATAAATTCTGATGTTAGAGACTGGGGATTGCATGTTCTGTCAATCATTTATTTACTGTCTTGGATTGACCAACTGTCATCTAGATATCAAAGTTGAGAATTCCATATGGGTGAGAAAAACTATTGAAAATAATGTTACATTAATTCTGGTAGCCTGTAAGCAGAGAGGAAAAATAATTCCTTGAGGTATCTCCAGGATTTCTCCTTGAGGTTCATCTTCTATTATTAGCAACTAAGTAGAACCTAGGATGTCACTTGAATTCCCCATCTCAGGACTGCACTTGCATGATTAAGCAGCTACAAGAGCTAATAATGCTCTGAGGTTGATTTTAGTCACAGCTGTGTTTAAGTCAAATCAGGGTGAAGTGGGTGTTGATGAAGGCGGTAGTTACCTTATGAGTAAGATGACACAGGTTGCAAGGTATAGTCTTCTGCACAAGATGCAGGCCGCCTTGCACACTGTGGGGCTGTTTCCAGTATCTTTCTAGTTCGCTGCTGTTCTTACGATAATGGCTTAGCTTCAGTGTACTGAAGAAACCCAACTGAGAAAGTCACCTACTATCTAGAATATGATAAAAGAACCATGCATTTATGAGCCAAATGGTCAAACTAATTAGATATTAGTGATGTTAACAATCTTAGCACCTTATTTATTAATGGTTCCAAGCATTTTAACTTTAGTAAGAAGTTAAAACATTGTCAATAGAGTATTTGTTTATATCTTGGAAAAATCCGTTCATGTTAAAAAGTCCAGAAAACAAGATTAAATACTTCATACCACAGGAAAAAATAAACACTTTTCTACTGACTGAAGAGATTGTTTTATAGTCTTGGTGACCATTGAATAAATGGAATATGGAAATAAATGCAAAATGGGCATACCTCTTTAGAGCCATTGAGACAGTCATGTGAAGAACAGGTAGCCAGCATAAATAATTTGACATCATAATATAGCAATTTGAGTGATGCAATGTATAGAATGTACATGCCAGAATAATAATTCAACTTAATATGTATGTTTAAATGTACATGAAATACTTACTGCATAATATATATTTATATTTAGATATATTTTGTTACTTGTATAAGAATATAATATAATGGGTCTTTAATGTAGCAACAAGTAGTCAAGAAAAGTCCATCTATGATAAATGATTTTAGACTCGGGGTAAGTCTTAATGGTTTATCCCATGCTTAGCATGTCCAAGGCTTCATATCATACAGGAATGTTCACTTGGCCTAGAAACTGATGACTTATTTAAAGTCTCCATATAATTATTCAAAAGGCAGAGAACATTTTCTAAGTATATGGCACAATAGTGTGTGTGTGTATGTGTGTATGAGTTCATTTATGTGCATATAAGTGGAGTGTATGTGTGTGAGTGTATGTGTGAGTGTATCCTATAGACTGGAAACTGATTTTCTTCATATGTATTTGAAAGCTGTCTATACAAAGAACAGAAGCTTATCTGTGCTCACTTTCTGAGGAGCTAGATAAAAGTCAATAAGTAAGGCAAAGAAAAAATACAGCTCATCTCTGTTAAATTGGATTGTTTCTGAGAAGGCCAAGAATTATGCAGTTTGCTTTTCTTTTGGCTGAAATGAATTTAATTCTATTTTTCCTTCCTAGTGAGATCCTTGCATTCTCCCTCAAACCCGAGAAGGTGCTTCTTGAGTGTGTCTCCAATAACACAAGACAAGACATCAACAATCTACTATGAAATGGCATACATTGGTCAAGTTACTCCCTTATGTAGTTCTTGTCGGAGCTGATGTCTGTTTTGCTTGGGTGTTGTTGTTTTGTTTGTCAAACTGTTCTGGGTGACATATATATATTTTCCCTCCCTCCCTCCCTCCCTCCCTTCCTCTCTTCCTTCCTTCCTTCTTTCCTTCCTTCCTTTTTTTCTTTCTTTCTTTCATTAAATCTCAAATACATTGAAACCTTCCAGGCAGTGGTGGTGCATGCTCAGGAGCAGAGGCAGAGGCAGGTGGATCTCTGAGTTTGAGGCCAGCCTGGTCTACAGAGTGAGCACAGAGAAACCCTGTCTCAAAAGTACAAAACAAAACAAAACAAAAGCAAACAAAAAGTACATTGAAATGTATGCTTGAATGTAGGTCAAATATCTCTAAGCCTTTATTGAGACACACATTTTTCTATGCAAATAGATTTACCAAAACAAATGTTTACTTTTAAGTTAGTGGGTTACAAGGTAGCAAGTTTTTAATAATTGCTAACAGTCTGCATTCTGTCAATTTATACTCATGGGTAACAATGGCAAGGTACTTCCCTGGCCAAGAGGCAAAAATACAGAATGGTTTTTGATTGGTGTAGAAATCACAGATGGCCCATATTTACCTTACAGTGAACACTTTGCTTAGTAAAAGGAACTTTTTAATACTTGAAAAAAATTTTCAACTACCTTTGCTGTTTCATAAAGGAGTTTGGAAAATTCGGGAATGTTTAAGGGTGTGGGAACACAGTGGCAAAGAGAAACAAAATAGTGTATTGTATTAAAAGTAGCCAGTACTGTTTTGTTGACTGATGAAAGATGTAGTATCATTGCAATTATACTGTGTCAGCATCAAAGTCTTAAAATGACAGCAGATATCTAACAGATGTACACAGTTAATGAAATTTAGGTTTAGTTTTCTTCCCTTGCTCTAAGCAGCGAACCAGATTAACTCATAATTGATGGACTATACTCCCACTTATCAGAGACCCCAACAAAACCAATATTTTCATTTATGCTAAGCCCAAGTGCTAGTATATCTTTACTGATTTCAGACTTTGCCTTAATTCATTAAAAAAAAGACTAGCACTTTATGTGTTTCTCTAAATAGAAAGAGATCAATGGTTCTTACATATCTTCTTGCTTCAGGCTACTACCTGCAGAATATGCTTAGTACCTTATGTGTTGCTTTACATACAAAAATAAAATAAAGAAAAAGCACATATAGTTTATGATGCTTTGTATTTTTCCAGTTTCTGCTTTTAGCAAGCTTTGAAGCAAAGAAAAGAAGATATTATAATGCTAATGGCAAAGTACCTTCCTCCATATGTACCAGTATTCAAGTGTGGGTTCTACCATAAAAGTTACTCAAACTGTACATGACTTTTGCATGAATTCATGCTGTCCTTAAAAAAGGGACAAAGAAATAATATTGTAGTGGTGTGTTTGCATGATCATTATTTTCTCACAAGTTCTGAGGAGCATAAAAACAGGAAAAAATATTTTTGTATGAGTACTCCTTAAAACCTGTTTATGTTGACACAGTTAAAGGAAAATTTAACTTCCATTCTGTGAAACTTTCTGTTTAGCTTTATAGAGATAAATTTTGCCAGCTTGGAATTAAAAGGGATCTCTGAAGATATATTAATATGACCAATAATACTGCCAAATGTGATTGTTGCTTCCCAGTGGAATTTGTAGCTATGTCTCTTCTAGTCTTTGATGTTGTTTTAAACCTTAATTGGCTAAATGTGTTTCTGGGGTGTCTGATTATCAAACTCATTATTTTTGTTGTCAGAGATATGTCAAGCAGAGTACTAATTGCTCTGTCAATCTCTATATTTGTTTTCAATGACTTCATATCTATGGACTATGGGAGAGAAAAGTGAAACACAGTAAATATTGTCTTCACATAGAAGTAAACTAAGATCTGCCAAATGAAAACCTTCAATCCTCTTCCCAAATCTTGTTACTTGTTTTCAGAAAATCTGTATATGGTGATTTATAACTGATTTTTAAATTTTTGGTTGACATAATTTTATAGATTATACATCTGTGATCATCCTTAATTTTATAATCTTAGAGCATATTATACTTCTATCTCATTTTCTATAAGTAAGTGAATTAATATATTCTTTGTCAAAAAGTTTTGAAAAATTTGTCACAATATGCAGGTTCTAGAAAATATCTAGGCATTGTAAACATGTGAAGTTTTGCTCCTCTCTTTTCTTCTTGTGGTTGTTTTCTTTTGCTTTGAAGTTTTTAATTTTTACTTATTCAGCTTACATCCTGCTCACTGCCCCTTCCAGGTCACCTCCTCCCAAAATCCTTCCTCCACCCCTTCTTTTCTTTGCTGGTGGGGATTTTAACTCAATGAGAATCTACTACACTATTATCTCTGGCTCCAAAGGACTTATAATAGAGAAGACAAATAGATTCTTAGCCTTAATAAAAAAAATTACAACTAACTACACCAGCACCTTATTTCATTGTATTTCAGGTTTCTAAAAAGTAAGTATTTAGAGGAAAATAGTTTATGATTCCTATATATTTACTCTGATTATCAGAAATTTACTGGCTTGTATTTTAGAAACCACCTGCTCATTAAAGATGACCTTGAGATGTACTTCCTAAATGTCCTCTTTTGTGGGACATTTTGTGTTGAAATGTGTTTGTTTTTCTCCCTAAGAGTTACCTTTCAAATGCAATGTCCTCAAAGTCCATCTTAACACACACACACACACACACACACACACACACACACACACACACGATACTAATTAATAATTAACTTTACTTGAAATGAGACCTGCCACTGTCATGTATTTGCTACAATTGGCTTAGTGATATTTATCTTTTCTGTTGTCTGATCTTAGCATGAGCAATTTAGCAAATCTATGAAATGAAATGAAATGAAATGGGTCTATGCAACTGTGATGGGACCAAGTTGCTCTGTTAAATTTGAATCTAATTCACATGGCTTGCAAAGGTACCTAACTTTTCACAGTATTGTATAAGGAGAGTTCTCAAAATATAAGACAGAGGTGATTTGGGTTAAAGCATTCAAACTTGAAGTTCTAGGATAAATAAATTCTATAAAACTCATGTGCTGTATAGTGGTTATTGTTAATATTAATGTGTTATACACTTGATATTTACTATGAATATATCTTATATAATCTCATAAAGAAAGATAACTTTGAAAGAATTCTTACACATTAGGTAGATTGTGATAACTTATTTTATAATGATGTATACAAATATACATGTATATCAAAATATAAGTTTGAATAACTTGAACGTATGCTTTTGTCAGTTAAATCGCAAAGACTGAAAAATAAAAGGTTATGATTTTCATTAGAGACAGTAAACTTTAAAATACATCTCTAACATTTTTCTCTTCTTCTTTTTACTAACAATTCACAGTTTTTATGCAGTCCATATATAACATTCAGGGAGACATGTATAATAATATGTGCTGAAACAGGTGTCAATGAATCCAGCATCAATGCACTGACTTGCATTCCAGTCAGGTCAAGGTCTCCAAACATCAGTATGGCTCATGTTGAATTCAAATCTAGGTTTTCAAAATCATTGACATACTTTGTTTTACTAGATATGTAGTATAATGATAATGATGATTAAAGTTCTAAGATAGCTTATTGTTTCTATGAACTACATTTTAGAAGATAAATATTTTGCTTCTAATATCTGAAAATTGTTATCTAAATAGAATCAAAAACCCCACAGAAGCCATTTTTCTTATAAAGCTGATGTTTTCATTGCTATGTTCATGAACAACATTGTCAGCTATCTTATGTTAATGTTGGACATTGCCTTGGAATCCATGTCAGTATATTTCAAGATGCCAAGACCAGTTCTTCTTGATGTGTGAGAATATAAAAATGCCTTGACAGTTCTTGCTTAGATGGATTACAGTTAGAATAGATTCTCTTTCTTAACAAACCAAACCTTACACAGGCATCCTTACAGAGGAAGTGCATTCATATCAACCATGCATCTGTCAAGGTTTTCATATCATAATAGAATCATGAGTCCTGGAATTTGTGATGGTATCTGAATATTTCAATTGCCACATCTCTCTCCTTCTCTGATTTGTCTATGACAGCTTTAAACTTCAAAATTGTAGTACTTTTTTTCTATCAAAGAGAGTATCTCCACTGAGCATTCATTTCTGCACAGTGGCTGCATCAATAGAACAATCATTTTAAAATTTTCTCTGTCTTCAGTGAAACCATCTGAATATATTTGAATCTGTCACAAATTGGGGATATGGTATTCATTATATTCTGTATTCAACTATCTTAGAAACTTGTTGGTGGTCTCTTATGGGGAAAATTCAAAAACCATAGCTAAGAACTGATCCTCTCAAGTATGCTTCCAATCACATTACATTTTAAAAAGAGTAAGTCTTATGTTGTTGCTTTAAAATTCCCACAAAATTCTATTTAGCTATATACCCTATCCTTTCACTCAAGTTCATCTTGTTTCTCATTTATCAGATTTGAATGTCTCTTTCCTGATAAAGCCCCCCAAAAGAGGCTCTGATCTCTCTCCTTATCTCTCTATTGTTGTCATTTGCAACTCTCTCTTTTTCTTCTGTTTATGACACAGAACTTGCAGTGTAGTTTAGCATTTCATTGTAATCAATATCTTCTCTTTCTATATAGGATTTCCTTACCTTCCTGTAGTATAATCACTTCCTTCAAGAAATATCTGGTGTTTTTGTAATTGAAGATAATTTAAATGTTCTTTCCAATTATTTTTTAACTCCTCTTACTTGAAAGGAAAACCTTTTCTTAGCATCTTTTTATATAATCAGAGACATGAGCCAAGACATCCTATCATTTTGAGGTACCTATGTAAGATTAACATTACTTATATCTGTTCCAATTATCTTTATTTAGAAGATAAATAGTATGCTTCTAGTGGCTCAAACATAGTAACTAACATATTCATACATCAAACATATTCAACACCAAAGAATAGTTTTCATTATTAATATATTTCTTCTGCTTTTGTATCCTTTTAAATTTTTTGTTGCACACTAGTTTAATTTGGGTTGCTTACATGAGCATGATAAAGGATATACTTTATTGCAGAACAGGACAATTACACACGGCTATACCACTGAGAAAAGAGGTGAAAAGTTAAAGAAGCTAGAGGGATGTCTCAGTCATTAATACTTGTTACTCTTGCATAGGAGAGGATAGGTCATAGCATCCATCTGAGAGCACAGTTTCATATAATTTCATGATGAGGGTGCCAGATGATGTCTGCTAGCCTCCATGAGAACACACACACACACACACACACACACACACACACACACACACAGAGAGAGAGAGAGAGAGAGAGAGAGAGAGAGAGAGAGAGAGAGAGAGAGAGAGAGAGAGAGAACCTGTCACTCTTGCAGGCACACATGCCTTAATATAAAATTTAAAATTTGTCCTTCTCCCTAATAAACACTAACTGCCAATATCTCCTAAGAAAGAGAAAGGGTAATAGGGCATGGGTGGACCTTAGCTATGATATAATTTGGAGGGGAAGGGTCAAATCTTCTATAGTCAACCACATTTGATTTGAGTTAATGATCACACAACCATGTCATAACCACAACTCAGCATTTCACACCACTCTTCCACACCTTTAGCTCTTGTTGTTTTCAGTGCCTATTCCATACTATTCTCTGGGACTTTGAAGGAGTGATGTCAATGTCCCCTTTAAGGATAAACACTCAATACTTACTTTGACCAGTTATAAATCTCTGCATTAACACCTACTCACTGTAGAAAGAAGCTTCTCTGTCCAAACCCAAGTGCTGCACAGATCTGTACAAATATGAATATTTAGAAGACAGTTTAGCAATATTTTGATTCAACAAAGCAACAGTTTTAGGTTCGACACCAGGGCCTTCTACTTTCTCAGCCATCGCTTTTTGGTCAAGTTTACAATACCAAGTGTAGTGACACTTTACAAAACACAGAAATATCATAAGAATGTGCATTCATTTTGATCCCAGGTGTAGGAGGGTTGGACTGCCTCAAAATGTCCACAGGAGCTGACCATAGTTTGCCTCATGCTCTAGAAGAAGTGTGGTTTTGCCAGCTTCAGATAATTTCTGTGGTTGTGTGACAACTGGGATTCTGGAAACTTTCCAGATGCAAGGGCCCTGAGCAGTGGCAGGGATGTGAGCAGTGTTCCTTGTTGGTAGTTTCTTGTTGGTTGGTTAGTAGCTGTGCTAAAAGAAATTAAAGGAAAGAAATTAGATTCAAGGATTTTTCTATTAACTCTTTCCTCTGTCTTTGTTTCTTTCCTATCTAGTGTTACTGTGTGAAATCAAGGGGGATAAAGGGTGGGAAAAAGAAGAACCCACAGAGTAGCAAAGACCAGCTACAAGTGGTGTCTCAAAGTGGGGTTTGAAAGTTAAGGATGATAACGGAAAATTTGATTTCAAATCCTGTAGATAAAACAGCAATGGATGAACGAATGAATATTCTTTTACAAGATGTCAGCAAAAAAAATTTATTGCTGCTACTGCCACTGGGATTTCCCCTGCTTTGCTCCCAAAGGAGATTTTCTATTTCTTTTTCTTTTTTTTCTTCTTATAATACTCTCTTTCAAAGAGGTTGGAAGAATCGGTGAGCAGTTGGAAAAATTGCAGGTGGAAATGGAAGGGCCAGAGAAACAAAATATGGCTGAAATGGGAAAACAGAAGGGGGTCTTTCTGCCTTTTTATTTCTGAAAATTTTGCAGAGTTGACTGTGCAACTGAAGCAGTTGTGAGTGGAGGTAGATACTCTTGGGAAGTGAGGAACTTTCGGGAAGAGAACAGAAAGGCTCAGTCCCTGTGGCTGAGAAATAGAACAGGAGTTTCCCATAGGAGGAAAGTGGGAAAGAAAGAGTGCTGGAGGGTGGTTGGGTCAAGGAAAGCTGAAAAAGCTGAAGGACAACCTGATGAAACAACCTGTCTTGGAAGAAAGGGTTAATCTTGAACCAACTTTGCTGCCAGATTTAGAAGAGGGGCAGCCCGGAGTTATGAGTTTATGATCAGCTTTCTCAGTAGTCTAACAACATATGCCTGTTAATGGTGTGGAACAAAGTTATGGGGAGATAGGATGGCACCCTAATGAAATGATAGATCTCAGGCATTTATAAAAGACTATGATTTCATATGTGATGCACTCACCTTATGTGAAACAAATTCTATTAACTGGGCTACTCAAAATAGAACTTTTCCACCAAACTGGTAGGCATTGGTGACAGCTGTACTAGAGTCTGCTACACAATTGCAATTGTTAACATGGTATGGAAATGAAGTCATAGATATTGACTAGTGAAATAGAGCAAGGGGAATGAATATAGTAAAAGATCAGTTGTTGGGTGAAGGGCGGCACTCTAATATACAATAACAGATTCAATTTGATGATGCTATTATTGAACAATGTTACTTAGTGGCTTTAAGAGGTTGAAACAAAAACTTAGGAACCTGGAAACAGGCCACCTCATTTACAAAGATTATTATACAAGTCTCTGGAGAAGGCTTCATGTTTTTTTTATTTTTTTATTTTTTATTTTTTAGTATTTTTGGGTTTTCTTTGTTGTTTTTGTTTTTTTGTTGTTGTTTTGTTTTGTTTTTAAAGTTAGTTCTAGCAGTGAACAAATCTCTATCAGACCCTGATGCAGGCAGGTGTTGACAAAGACCTTGCCATGTGAAAATATGAATATCGAATGTAGAAATGTTATTAGAACACTAAAGATGCAGATAGTACCTATGGACCAATAGATAAGGGATATGACCAGTACTGATTCTAACTTGTACTATGCTGATATGATAGGTCAATGTATAGTTAGATATCACTGATATCAAAATGCTCAGTGCTTCAAATGTGGGAAATGAGGTCATTTGCAAAGACACTATGATCAAGCTAAAAGTCTCAGATCTCAAAATGCCCAGTGTGCTAACTTTAAGAAATACATAATTTTACACTGCAAAACTAAATAAGCCATTTCGAGAAGCAATGGTTTTACTAAATCTTGAACAGAAAGACGGCCTAAGCTTCCTGGGGTCTACACACAATAAGGCAAAAGCTGCCACTGGGTTCAAGAATACAGATCCACTTCTTGCTGTTCTTACTGTTCTTACTTTAAGTTCTTACTGTTGGGAACAGCCTTGGGGTCCTGGCTCAGTATCCCTGCAGCAAAAATTATGAGCCTTGTTAGTTAAGGAGTAACACGCAGACAAAAACCTGTTCTTGCCATTGGAGATTGAGTGCACAATACTGCAGGCAGTACTGCTATAGACTTAGCCACAGATAAACATCTTACTCTATCTCCAAAACCTCAATGTTATAAAATAACATTGGAGTTTATGGTTCTTTGCCCTCAGTGACAGTAGGAATGATTTTGACAAGGAGTAGATCAACATCCTAAGGACGCCTTGTGCATTTAGGAATTATAAATGAAGATTTCAAAGAAAAATTAACTTTATGACCTATGTAAAGAGAAAGGCAATTTAATGCAGGTGTTTTGGTTGCTTAGCTGCTACTTTTTTCTCTACATCAAAGGCAAACTGCTCCAGTAGATAGAAGAGGAGGACTTAGAAGTACTGGAAAATGTGTGTTCTGGCAAACTGTTGTTAAAAAATCAGAGACCAAAATTAAAATTTCAAGTAAATGGTATTGAAATAGAAGGCTTGATGAACACAGGGGTGTTGCTGGGTATTTGATTGCACTGTGAACCCCAAGTTCATGTTGTTTATTGGAAAATAAACCTGTTTCGAATTGTGGAGTGGCTCAGGCTTAACACACACCTTTACTCCTTCTAGCTGGAATACAGGACACAGCATTGCTACACACCTTTGATCCCAAACAATGAAGATACAGTTAGTATGTAGAAGGAATCACCCATGCTTTAAAGTAAAGTCTAATTAAACAGCAGACATGATGAATCAGAGATAGATTTGACAGAATAGGACATGCCCAACTCTCATGAGAATAGAGAGGAAAGGGAAGGTACTTGGCGGGCAGTGTAGAGAGAAAAGAGGCAGTTTTACCCAGGGAATTTTACAGAGACAGGTTGAAGAGAGAAAAAAACTAAACACAGGTAAAGACAGAATGAGAGAGAAAATGAAAAAGAGCCAGAAGATTAGAAGAAATTGCCAGAGTTAGTTTGAGGCCAAGCAGAACAATTCAGTCAGAGTCTAAGAAAGAAGCCAGTTTGAGTAAGTCAACGTGGATAGAAGTTTGAGCCAGAACAGTTTGAGTCAAACCAACCAGCCTGAGCTCAGATAATGCTAAAAAGGGTGAGCTTGTTCAGCATCAAGTCTCAGAGACTGAAAACATTCTAGGCCAAATTAGATTGAATGGAGGCTACAAGCTTCCAGGAATAGGCCCAGGAAAGCAGCAGCCAGAAGCAATAAGTCTCAGAGACAATAATTATATCAGGCAAATAAAGGATATTTTTATATAAAAGCTGATGTAACTATCATTTCACAAAAATCTTGGAATGCAGAATGCCTACTTCAAAAGTTTCATACAATTTCTAGTAATTGGAACTTTATCTCAGATAAAATGAAGTATGTGATGGGTTTAATGTGTGGGACATGAAGACCAAATAGGAAAATTAAAGCCTTATGTAGTTGACATTACCATAAATTTATGGGAAGGAATCTTTTTTTTTATTATTATTTATTTTATTTTATTTTTTTTAATTTACATTCCAAATCATTTCCCCTTTCCCGTTTCCTCCCTCCCCGAAAGTCCCATAAGCCCCCTTCCCTCCCTCTTTTCTCCATTCAACCCCCTCTCGTTACTCTGTCCTGGCGTTCCCCTACATCCAGTCTTTCCAGGACCAGGGGTCTCTCCTTCCATCTTTTTAGAAATCTATTGATATGCGGATTGTGTCTAGGGTATTCCGAGATTCTGGGTCAATATCCCCTTATCAGTGACTGCATACCATGTGTGTTCTTTTGTGATTGGGTTACCTCACTAAGGATGGGAAAGAATCTTTTAAAACAGTAGGGTACTCAGATGTTCTTGCAATCCTGGAGACAGCCCATGAAAAAACAACTGCAGACTGTGGCAAATATCTAAACACAGGACAAAACAGGGATTGAGTTTCCAAAATTATAAGTGGACCACTACTGAAGTATCAACATCCCTACCCTTAAAACGGTTGACTAAGACCCAGTATGAATAGATCAGTGGCCCTTAACTAAGGAAAAATTGTAGGTACTTGAGCAAAAGAGTTCTACAGATGTAAAAATTGCTTATTCCATTGCAAATGTCCCTTTATAATTTTTCTCACTACACTCAGCAAAATTAATGGCTTAAAACACAAGGAAGAAAACACAGTAATATCATAATAGTGTGCTTTCATTTTAATCTTAGGTGTAGGGATGTGGGGCTATTTCAAAATGTCCATAACAACTGACCATGATTTACCTTGTGCTCTAGCAGCAGTGCTCTAGAGAAGTGTGATTTTGCCAGCTGCAGATAATTTCTGCGATTGTCTGACATTTGGAACTTTTCAGAGGGTATGTAAATGAAAGGACTCTGAGAGACTGGAGAAGGGGTGGTGTTGGCTGTTGTTCATTTAGGGAGGTTGGTTGCAATTTGTGAGAAGCTGTAGTCAAAGAAACAAAAGGAAAGAAACTAGATTCGGGAATTTTCCTAAATCTTCCCTTTCCTCTATCCATCTTACTCCCTTATTTAGAATTAGGAGGTGAAACTTGGAGTCTGGGGTAGGGGTGGGGGTTAATTAGTGGGAAAAAGAAGAACCCATAATGTAGCAAAGACCAGCTATAACCAAACATGGATATTCTTTGTAGAGTGGGCCTCAAATTCAGTAAGAAAACACTTGGTTGCTCCAATAAAGCCTTATGTACATTGTGCCAGTGGTGATACCTTGCCTGCCTGATCAGTATCTTAGCACATAGGGTTCATGGCTGGATAAGACCATTGATAACTTTCTGACTTAGCAGCTTGTATAGGACCTTCAGGCTCTATGAAATTAGAACAGTTTCTTGCCAAGAACATGAAACATGCTGTTCATATGGGACAAAAATAAATTTACTATGGTTGTGGACTATGTATTTTGTATTTCATATTTGTTTTTCTAACTAATGTTTGTATAGAATCTGTAAAAGTTTCTATAGTGTAATAGTATATAGTATATAGTATATAGTATAGTGTATAGTATATCTTGGTTACAAAAGGTAGCATCTCATAGTAAGTAAGTTTTCTCTCTCTCTCTCTCTCTCTCTCTCTCTCTCTCTCTTTCTCTCTCTCTCTCTCTCTCTCTCTCTCTCTCTCTATATATATATATATATATATATATATATATATTTGTATATATATTCATGACACTAGTCATGCCAATCACATTGTTCACATGTTCTTGTGAACTTTCAACCTAATACCCAACCCTAAAACAGAGTTTTTGAAGAAAACAAATTGGAGAAAACCATGATATTTAATCTATGAATTGAGCACATATGGGACATTTAGAAGAAATGTCATAGTATTGCTGTCCATCAGTGGTTCTCAGCCTACGAGTCATGACCCTTTGTGATTAAATGACCTCTGTTACAGGGGTAACCTAAGACCATCCTGCATATGAGATATATACATTGAAATTCATAGCAGTAGCGAAATGACAGTATGAAGTAGTAACAAAAGCAATTTTATGGTTGTAGGTCACCAGAACATGAGGGCCTGAATTAAAGGGTTCAAGCTTCAGGAAGGCTGAGAACATGGAATAGATCAGTGCTTCCATGCAATATGTAATTAGCTTAAAGTGGCTCATGTTTTTTAGTATCCTTTATATTTGTTCATCATTTCTTTTGGAAACAAATTATGTCCAAGAGAAAAACAGTCCATTTAGTCACTTGGATTCAGCAGTTAAAATATCTGCTTTGAAGAATATCACACATATTATTTTCAGTAAGAGGGGCTAATCTATGTGATTATCTCTTCCCTCACTCCTTCCCACTCCTGTCTGCCTCCTCCTCATTCCCAACCTTGGGATTTTGCTCTTCCTGCCACTTGCTAGTGTGTTAAGATTCCTCTCACACTTGGGGAGCTGTTAGGAAAGGAGAGAAACAGTAGATGCACACTAGGTAAGTTCAGTGAAGTCTGTAGGAAAACTCATGGAAAACTCTCTGAAACTGAGAAACAATGAGAACCATAAACTCTAGCCTAGGCCTGGTTCTCTCTAGATAAAAAAATAAGTCAGCTTGTGTGAAAATCTAGTGAAGAGGAATGTAATGATACACACGTTCAAAAATAGAATATTTTTATTTAAGCTAAGTATTTCATACCATGCATTTGATCATATACCTCACACCATGCGTAACTCCTCACCGGTCCATCCCACCTATTGTCTTGATTCCTCTAACTTCATGCCCTTCCTTAGACCCTCTTTATTTATCCATTATTGTTACATGTAATACATATAAATATATAAACAGTGTTTGCTGAGTCAACTTAGTGTTTCTAGGATGTATTTATTTTTATGAATGAACACTAGGTACTGGATAACCATTAAGAGACTCACTTCTAAGGAAGACTAATTCATTTTCTCTCTGTATTCATCAGTTGCCTGTGGTTTTTTATCTAATGGTAGGACTTTGTGAGATTACTCATGCCCAGGTTGGGATGTGGCTAATAGCTGATTGACTAGATTTGAAGGCTACTTACTAGGAAATAACTTATGCTAATATTATAAACCTAGCCATTTCTGGTTAGGCCATGGACCATAATACTGCCACTTTATTAAACTAGTATAGTTTTCAAATGCATTCTGTATACTTATTCTTTTATCCCCAGATGAGCGTAGTTCTCATTCTAATGAAATGAGCTTCTTTTTTATAGCACATAAAGATCATTACAGAAATCTACAACTGGCCAAAATGTACAGGCTGTATGGTGGCCAGACCTAATGGCCACCCATTTACAACATAACCCCTACACCGAAGGCTCAATGAACATTACAGAATAGTCAAAAAGACTATAAAGTCCAGAGGTCCAGGACATCTGCTCCAAGGCTATGCCTTCTATATGTGACAGGGAAGCTGTATCCATGAAACACCAACTGTATGGTTGCCTAAATAAAATCTGAGAAATGACAACACAGATTGTGAATGGGCAATATTCACTTATCATAACCTAAATACCCAGATTGGGCACAGAGGATGTCCTGCCTTTCTTTCACCACATTATGGGATATTCACGGTTCCTTTTACTCATGAATGCTTATAGGATTCTTAAGAAAATATGAAAGAAGTGATAAATACCCTAAGCTTGAGCTTTTTCCCTATGCTTTCTACTTGGACTGCATGTCTCATGTTCTAGGCTGCTTCCATACCCAGAAGAAGTGCAACTCTCATTCCCAAGAAAACACTCTTTAGAGTACTTTAGATGCTAGTTAAGTTGTGCCACCTGAGAAGGGAAACTTTCTGTTTTTACATTTGGAGATGCCCCTCCACGTTTCTGATTTTTCTACCGCAAGACCGATAGCCTAAAATGTTGAACATTAAAATTTTAAGTATTTTAATAAAAATTCACTCTCATCTAGGTTCAGACATTAGAGTTTCCACAAGAATTTTTATTTAACTTGGCTTAAATGAGATGTTTATGAGATGCCTATAATATAAGGGAAGTGCATTCAAGCAATTAATCATGGTTCCTTGCCAATATCACATTATCAAGCTTCAAACACTTAGTGGCTGTAGACATTGCAGTTGAGATCTCCCATGCTCATGGACTGGCAGAATTAACTTAGTAAAAGTGGCCATCCTACCAAAGGCAATCTATAAATTCAATGCAATCCCCTTCAAAATCCCAACACAATTCTTCAAAGACATGGAAAGAGCAATTCTCAAATTCATCTGGAAAGGCAAACAAACAAACAAACAAACAAACAAAACCACTGGGGGGAATCACCATCCCTGACCTCAAGCTTTACTACAGAGCAATAGAGATAAAAACTGCATGGTATTGGTACAGAGACAAACACATTGATCAACAGAATAGAATTGAAGACCCAGAAATAAAACCACACACTTATGGACACTTGATCTTTGACAAACAACCCAAAAATATACAACAGATAAAAGAAACCATCTTCAATAAATGATGCTGGTCTAACTGGCTGTCTGTATGTACAAAAATGAAAATAGATCCATATTTGTCACTTGCACAAAGCTCAAGTTCAAGTGGATCAAGGCCCTCAACATAAAACCAGATACAGTGAATCTAATAGAAGAGAAAGTGGGAAAGAGCCTTGGCACATGGAGAAATTTCCTAAACAGAACTCCAATGGCTCATGCTCTAAGATCAAGAATTGATAAATGGGACCTCATGAAACTGGAAAACTTCTGTAAGGCAAAGGACAGTCAATAAGACGAATCAGCAACCTATAGATTGGAAAAAAAAACCCTCACTAACCCCACATCCAATAGAGGGCTAATATCCAAAATATATAAAGAATTCAAGAAGTTAATCATCAAAGAGTCAAACAACCCAATCAAAAAATGGGATATAGAACTAAACTGAGATTTCACAACTGAGGAATCTCAAACGGCTGAGAAGCACTTTAAAAAATGTTCAAAGTCCTTAGTGATCAGAGAAATGCAAATTAAAAGGACCCTGAGATTCTTACCTTAGACTAATCAGAATGGCTAAAACCACAGGTGACAACACATGTTAGAGAGGATGTGGAGAAGAAGAAACACCCCTCCATTGCTGGTGAGATTGCAAACTGATACAGTCACTCTGGTAATCAATCTGGAGTTTCCTCAGAAAATAGGAAATGGATCTACCTGAAGAACCAGCTATAGTGCTCTTGTAATATACCCAAAAGATGACCTACCGTCACAGCACAGGAGCATGTGTTCCACTATGTTCATAGCAGCCTTATTTGTGACAACCAGAAGCTTTAAACAACCCAGATGTCCCACGACAGAAGAATGGATATAGAAAATGTGGTTCATTTACACAATGGAATACTACTCAGCTATTAAGAATGAGGACATCCTGAGTTTTTCAGGCATATAGATGGAATTAGAAAATAATTATCCTGAGGAACTGAGAAGAAGGTGTATTCTTTAGCTCTAGGATGAAATGTTCTATATATATAAGTTAGTTCCATTTGGTCCAAGGCTTCAATTAGATTCACTGTGTCCCTGTTTAGTTTCTGCTTTCCTGAACGATCCATTTCAGAGAGTGGGGTGTTGATGTCACCCACTATTATTGTGTGCGGTGCGATGTGTGCTTTGAGTTTTAGTAAAGTTTCTTTTACGAATGAGGGTGCCCTTGCATTTGGAGCATAGATATTCAGAATTGAGAGTTCTTGATGGTGGATTTTTCCCTTGATCAGTATGTAGTGTCCTTCTGTGTCTTTTTTGATGACTTTAGGTTGAAATCAATTTTATCTGATATTAGGATGGCTACTCCACCTCGTTTCTTGGGGCCATTTGCTTGTAAAATTGTTTTCCAGCCTTTTACTCTGAGGTAGTGTTTGTCTTTGACACTGAGGTGCGTTTCCTGCATGCAGCAAAATGCTGGGTCCTGTTTACGTATCCAGTCTGCTAGTCTATGTCTTTTAATTGGGGAATTGAGACCATTGATATTAAGAGAGATTAAGGCATAGTGATTATTGCCATCTGCCATTCATGACGCTATCTTTATGTTTGAGTGGTTATCTACTTTTGGGTTTGATTCAAGAAGGTTATTATCTCATTTTTTCCAGGGTGTTGTTTCTCTCCCTGTATTGGAGGTTTCCACCTATTATCCGTTGCAGGGCTGGATTTGTGGAAAGATATTGTGAAAATTTGGTTTTATCATGGAATATCTTGGTCTCTCCATCTATGGTGATTGAGAGTTTTGCTGGGTATAGTAGTCTAGGCTGGCATTTGTGCTGTCTTAGTGTCTGCATGAGATCTGCCCAGGATCTTCTGGCTTTCATAGTCTCTGGTGAGAAGTCTGATGTGATTCGGATAGGTCTTCCTTTAGTTCCTCATGGTACCTTCTCCAAAATTGACCATATAATTGGTCACAAATCAGACCTCAACAGATACAAGAAGATAGAAATAATCCCATGCATCCTATCAGATCACTATGGAATAAGGGTGGTCTTCAATGGCAACAAAAACAAAAGAAAACCCACGTACACATGGAGGCTGAACAATGCTCTACTCAATGATAACTTGGTCAAGGTGGAAATAAAGAAAGAAATCAAAGACTTTTTGAAAGTTAATGAAAATGAAGGCACAACATACCCTAATTTATGGGACACAATGAAAGCAGTGCTAAGAGGAAAATTCATAGCCCTTAGTGCCGCCAAAAAGAAACGGGAGACAGCATACACTAACAGCTTAATGGCACACCTGAAAGTCCTGGAACAAAAAGAAGCAAATACACCAAAGAGGAGTAGAAGGCAGGAAATCATCAAACTCAGGGCTGAAATCAATCAAGTAGAAACAAATAAAACCATACAAAGAATCAACAAAATGAGGAGTTGGTTCTTTGAGAAAATCCACAAGATAGATAAGCCCTTAGCCAGACTAACCAGAGGGCACAGAGATATATCCAAATTAATAAAATCAGAAACGAAAAGGGAGAGATAACAACAGAAACTGAGGAAATTCAAAAAATCATCAGATCCTACTACAAAAACCTGTATTCAACACAACTAGAAAATCTTGAGGAAATGGACAATTTCCTTGACAGATACCAAATACCAAAATTAAATCAGGATCAAATAGACCATCTAAACCGTCCTATAACCCCTGAAGAAATAGAAATCGTCATTGGAAGTCTTCCAACCAAAAAAAGCACAGGTCCAGATGGTTTTAGTGCAGAATTCTATCAGACCTTCAAAGAAGACCTAACACCAATACTCTTCAAACTGTTCCACAAAATAGAAACAGAAGGAACACTACCCAACTCGTTCTATGAAGCCACAATTACACTAATACCAAAAGCACACAAAGATCCGACAAAGAAAGAGAATCTCAGGCCAATCTCTCTTATGAATATCGATGCAAAAATACTCAATAAAATTCTTGCCAACCGAATCCAAGAACACATCAAAACGATCATTCACCATGATCAAGTAGACTTCATCCCAGGGATGCAGGGATGGTTCAATATAAGGAAATCCATCAATGTAATCCACTACATAAACAATCTCAAAGAAAAAACCCACATGGTCATCTCATTAGATGCTGAGAAAGCATTTGACAAAATTCAGCATCCTTTCATGCTAAAGGTCTTGGAAAGATCAGGAATTCAAGGCCCATATCTAAACATAGTAAAAGCAATTTACAGCAAACCGGTAGCCAGCATCAATCTAAATGGAGAGAAACTTGAAGCAATCCCACTAAAATCAGGGACTAGACAAGGCTGCCCTCTCTCTCCATATCTTTTCAATATAGTACTTGAAATTCTAGCTAGAGCAATTAGACAACAAAAAGAGGTCAAAGGGATATAAATTGGAAAGGAAGAAGTCAAACAAACTATCACTATTTGCAGATGATATGATAGTATACATAAGCGACCCAAAGAACTCCACCAGAGAACTCCTACAGCTGATAAACGACTTCAGCAAAATGGCCGGATATAAAATCAACTCAAGCAAGTCAGTAGCCTTCCTATACTCAAAGGATAAGCAGGCTGAGAAAGAAGTAAGAGAAATAATACCCTTCACGATAGCCACAAACCATATTAAGTATCTTGGCGTGACTCTAACCAAACAAGTGAAAGATCTGTATGACAAGAACTTCAAGTCTCTGAAGAAAGAAATTGAAGAAGACCTCAGAAGATGGAAAAATCTGCCATGCTCATGGATTGTCAGGATTAATATAGTAAAAATGAGCATCTTACCAAAAGTAATACACAGATTCAATGCAATCCCCATCAAAATCCCAACTCAATTCTTCATAGAGTTAGAAAGAGCAATTCAAAAATTCATCTGGAATAACAGAAAACCCAGAATAGCTAAAACTATTCTCAAGAGTAAAAGAACCTCTGGGGGAATCAGTATCCCGGACCTCAAGCTGTACTACAGAGCAATAGTGTTAAAAACCGCATGGTATTGGTACAGTAACAGACATGTAGATCAATGGAACAGAATTGAAGACCCAGAAATAAATCCACACTCCTATGGTCACTTGATCTTTGACAAAGGAGCTAAAACCATCCAGTGGAAAAAAGATAGTCTTTTCAACAAATGGTGTTGGAGGTCAACATGCAGAACAATGCAAATTGACCCATCCTTATCTCCTTGCACTAAGCTCAATTCTAAGTGGATCAAAGATCTCCACATAAAACCAGACACACTGAAACTAATAGAAGGGAAACTAGGGAAGAACCTTGAACATATGGGCACAGGGGAGAATTTCCTGAACAGAACTCCAATAGTTTATGCTCTAAGATCAAGAATAGACAAATGGGACCTCATTAAATTACAAAGTTTTTGCAAGGCAAAAGACACTGTCAAAAAGACAAAGCTGCAACCAACTAACTGGGAAATGATCTTTACCAACCTTACATCCGACAGAGGGCTAATATCCAATATATACAAAGAGCTCAAGAAGTTAAACTCCAGAGAGGCAAGTAACCCTATTAAAAAATGGGGTACAGAAGTAAACAAAGAGTTCTCACCTGAAGAATATCTAATGGCTGAGAAGCACCTAAAGAGATGTTCATCATCCTTAGTCATTAGGGAAATGCAAATCAAAACAACCCTGGGATTCCATCTCACACCAGTCAGGATGGCTAAGATCAAAAACACAGGAGACAGCAGTTGTTGGCGAGGATGTGGAGAAAGAGGAACACTCCTCCACTGCTGGTGGAATTGCAGGCTGGTACAACCACTCTGGAAAGCAGTCTGGCGGTTCCTCAGAAAACTGGGCATGACACTCCCGGAGGATCCGGCTATACCACTCCTGGGCATATACCCAGAGACTTTACCTGCATGCAATAAGGACACATGTTCCACTATGTTCATAGCAAACTTATTTATAATAGCCAGAAGCTGGAAAGAACCCAGATGTCCCTCAACGGAGGAATGGATTCAGAAGATGTGGTATATCTACACAATGGAATACTACTCTGCAATTAAAAACAATGAACTCAAGAAATTCCTAGGCAAATGGTCAGATCTTGAAAATATCATCCTTAGTGAGGTAACCCAATCACAAAAGAACACACATGGTATGCAGTCACTGATAAGGGATATTGACCCAGAATCTCGGAATACCCTAGACACAATCCGCATATCAATAGATTTCTAAGAAGATGGAAGGAGAGACCCCTGGTCCTGGAAAGACTGGATGTAGGGGAACGCCAGGACAGAGTAACGAGAGGGGGTTGAATGGAGCAAAGAGGGAGGGAAGGGGGCTTATGGGACTTTCGGGGAGGGAGGAAACGGGAAAGGGGAAGTGATTTGGAATGTAAATTAAAAAAATAAAATAAAATAAATAATAAAAAAAAAAGAAAATAATCATCCTGAGTGAGGTAACTCAGACCCAAAAGGACATACATTGCATGGCATGTACTCATTAATAAGTAGATGTTAGCCAAAAAAAAAGTACAGAGTACCCAAGATACAGTCCACAGAACTCCAAAAGGTCAACAAGCTCAAGAGCCCAAGTAAGGATGCCTCAGTCCCACTTGGGAGAGAGAACAAAGTAATCACAACTGGGGAGGGAGAGAGGGATCTGGGAGGGAAGGGAATAGACAGGGTCGGGGAGAGAGTGGAGGAGAGGAACCTGATCTGGTATTGGGTGAGGGAAAAGGACTGAAGCCCTGAGGGCCAGTAGGAAGAATGGAAACCGGCAACCTCAGGAGATAAAAGGTTGGGGGTATCCTCCAGAACGCACCAGAGATCTGGGAGGTAAGAGAATCTCAGTACTCAAAGGGAAAGACCTTAGATGAAATGCCTGACGATAGGGAGAGGGAAATTATAGAACCCACCTCCAGCAGGAAGACAGGGCATCAAAGGAATGAGAGGGGTCCATTTCATAGTCACAGCTCTGACCCATAAGTGTTCCTGTCTGAAAGAATTACAGGGATGGAAGTGGAGAGGAGCCTGAGGAAAAGAAAGTCCAGTTACAGGACCAAAGCGGTATCCAGCTCAAGAGGCGGCCCCAAGGCCTGACACTATTACTGAGGTTATGTAGTGATCACACAAAGGGACCTAGCATGACCGCAATCTGGAAGTCCCATCAAGCAGCTGAAAGAGTCAGATGCAGATATTTGCATCCAACCAAGGGACAGAAGCAGCTGGCCCCTGTTGTTGAATTAGGGAAGGCTGAAAGAAGCTGAAGAGAAGGACAATCCTGTAGGAAGACTACTAGTCTCAATTAATCTGGACCCCCCAAGATCTCTCAAACACTGGACCACCAACCAGACAGCATACACCAGCTGATATGAGGCCCACAACACACATACAACAGAGAACTGCCAGGTCTGTGTTCACTCAGAGGTGATGTACCTAACCCTCAAGAGACTGGAGGCCCTAGGGAGTTTAGAGGTCAGGTGAGGTGGGGGTTGGGGACATCCACGAGGAGACAGGAGGTATGGGATATGAAACCATAAGAGTGTGGCCCAGAGTGGGAGAAACAATATGGAGTGTAAAAAATTATTAAAAAATCATCTATAAATTTCAAAAAATATGGAATTTATAGTATTGTATAGTAGCTAGTACAATGTGTTTGTTCCTCAAACCGTGAAGAGTGTTTTAATTGATTCTTTAAATTTAAAATGCAATTAACTTGGAAATGTGCTCTAAGAGATAGGCAGTCTGACAAAAGCGTTCTCTCGGATCTTTTTTAATAAATTGTATTCCAAATATGTACACTTCAATCTTGTAGTTTCAGGAGACCCTTAAAGGATAGTTACTTCACAACAGTTGTTTAATGAAGTATTGTTCCAAAAAGGCTAATTAAATATTACTTTTGAGCAACATAGTAACTAACATTTATGATCTCTGTGCAGGAAAAATATTTGCTATATTTGCTAATAAGGGACAAAAATCATTAAGTCATTGAAAAAATATTTATCAAATTCAAGTTGAAAATTCAATATGCATGTAGAAAAGTGATGTTTGCAAACATTAAACTGAAAATAACAAGTCCTCATAATCAATAACTATACATCAAAGAAATTGTATAATGTACAGATAATTGATAGGAAGCTATAAGAAACATTAAGCAGCCATAGAATATAAAACTGCTCAATTACATTGGCAAAATGAAAAATAGTAATTAAAATAATCAATTAACAAGATAATAGTTTGAAGATAAAGTCATGGCAAATATTGGAGAAGATGAACATGCTAGCCCTTGTCACCTGATCATCACTTATTGTGTACATATATTAAAATGCACATAAAAAACTCTGAGTGTCACTGATCCACGAGCCCATTTCATTCAGGCCGGAAGGTCACAGATAGCTGCTCCACAGCTGTCATCATGCCACAAAATGAATACATTGAATGGCGCAGCAAATGATATGGATAACATTTGGACTACCATGAGAAAAAGAAAAAGAAATAAGGTCGGGAGGCCCGTGAACATTCAAAAATGCCAAAAAAAAAAAAAAAGATTGGTCTGAAGGATAAGCTCTACCATAAACAGCGTCATGCTGAGAAAATACAAATGAAAAAGACTATTAAGATGCATGAAAAAGAGAAACATCAAGCAGAAGGATGATGATAAGACTCCACAGGGAGCAGTTCCTGCCTACTTGCTGGACAGAGAGGGGCAGTCAAGAGCAAAAATCCTTTCCAACATGATTAAGCAGAAAGGAAAAGAAAAGAAAAGAAAAGAAAAGAAAAGAAAAGAAAAGGAAAGGAAAGGAAAGGAAAGGAAAGGAAAGGAAAGGAAAGGAAAGGAAAGGAAAGAAAGGAAAGGAAAGGAAAGGAAAGGAAAGGAAAGGAAAGGAAAGGAAAGGAAAGGAAAGGAAAGAAAGAAAAGTCTGGAAAATGGGAGGTCCATCTACCCAAAGTTAGTGCCCAAGGAGAAACAGAAGCATTGAAAGTTATTTGAACAGGAAAAAGAAAAAAGAAGGAAAAAAGGCATGGACCTGCCTATATTCAGTGTGAAAAAGAATTCATCATCTCCTCTATATACAACCCTGGGTGTGACCACCAAAGGTACAGTTATTGAAGTGAATGTGAGAGAGTTGGACCTTGTGACACAAGGAGGCAAGGCTATTTGGGGAAAGTACGCCCAAGTTACCAACAATCCTGAAAACATTGTAGTCTTTCTGGTTTGATAGTTATGTCATACAAGTCATTCCACTCAGTACTGAAGAGTATACAGTCAGGAAAACACCATTGCTGGGATCTTTCTGATCTATCACGCAACCTTACTCCATGTGCAGTCATCAAGAAGTATTTATTAAATTATAAAAGAAAATAAAAAAAATAAAAAAATGCAGCTAACAAATATATGTAGTTACTACGTATCACATAGTTACTATGTGTCCATTCTAAATAAAAATGAACTCAAGCTCTCTCTACATTCTTCCCCCCTTTTTCCACGTGGTCATGGCCAGCTCTCATCCCTCTATCTTCTCTTTCTCTCTTTACTTCTCTATCTCTTTTTCTCTTCCTACTTTTCTATAATAAAGCATTGAAACTAAAAAAACAAATGAACTCAAAAATAACAATCTGGCTAAAATTGCAGCCTGAAGCTCATACATGCTCCATGTACCATTTCTTTTATTCGATAGAGCTGAGACCAAAAATAAAGAATGTAGCAGACCAACATGAATCTCAGCAAGGTCAAGTTGTATAGAGAAACAGAACATCTAATGTCTACTCCCTTCCTCCCAGAATTCTTACAACTCTGAGATCTTATAAACTAGGCACAAGTTCATTCAGTGGAGAAGAAGACTTTTTATTGACATTCAGGTTTTTACTAATCAAAGCTCTTACTTGAAGGAACAAATAGTTGTGAAATCATACACATACAAGCCTTGGTGTATTTTGAACAGCTTGTATTTATATATTTATGAATTGTGCATGTGTGCATCTGTGTGTGTGTGTGTATGTGTGTGTGTGTGTGTGTGTGTGTGTGTGTGTGTGTGTGTGTAATACTCATTAAATAAATAGAGGCCATGAATTTGTGATAGATGAGGGGTGTTACATGGGAGCAGTTGGAAGGAGGAAGAAGGAGAAGAATGATTGATTTATATTTTAATTTCAAAATTACTTTAAAAGGAGTGAATGATTTTATATTTTGTTTCTTATACAGCCTAGCTTGCCTAAGAATTATATTGGTATGTAGCTTATTATTTTGTGCTCTATGCCATTGGTTCATCGTGAACCTTGTAATCAGCCACAAGTCATACTGCCACTGTTCAGTTTTGACCTTCTTGGACAGAGACACATAGTCTGATTTTATTTGACTATGGTCCTTGAAGTCTTCCCCTATTTCAAATTTCCTAACTCTGCCTTACCCAAGAAAGGTAAAAATAAAAATTACACCTGGGCATGGTAGCATGTACCAGTGATCACTTTGGAGTCTGAAATTGGAGGATAGCAAGTTCCAGAACAGCTTGGAGTGTGTAGAAAATGAAAGAGAGAGAGAAAGGAAAAAAAGTTTCAGGAGAAGAAATGTTAATGAAATGAGATGAATGACTGTGGCAAATTAATAATAATAATATGAAAAGAAGAAGAAAAGTTTTTAAAGATACAATATAAGAAATCAATGCAGAAATGCATCAGAGGATTGGGAAAATACATTAATAATAAATAACTCAAAGTATATATGTGTATGTGTATGTGTCTGTGTATTACATATATGTACATATATGTATGTATATACATATATATATATAACACAAATATATATGATTAACTGATAAGGAGAATTCTGTTTAGATCTGAAATCTCTTAAAACATAGAAAGAAATAAGAATTTGAGGGCTGGAGATATGGCTCAGTTAAAAGCATTTGTTGCTCTTGCACATTGTCCAGGTTTAATACCTAGTACTTACTCACATGGTAGCTAATAATCATCTGTAACTTTAGGTCCAGAGGATCTGATAACTTCTTCTGAACTCAAAGAGCACCATTCATGCATGTGGTACAGAGACATAGATGCAAGGAAAACTCATACACATAAAATAAATAAATCTTTAAAAGATTTTAAGGAGTTGGCAGTGTAATAAATAAAACTATCACAATATTCTTATCATGTAGAGGAAGAAGAATGGAGGAAGATAATAATCTATATAACAAAGGTTATCTTGCAGTCTTGCCTGACTGATCTTCTTGAATAATGTTTAGTCTTTACAGTAGAGAATATTATGTATTCTATTTAAATAATATTGAGTTTATGAACAAAAGGAAAACTACAAATATCTTAAAAGAGAAGGGACATATAACTGTCATAGAAAGAGAAGAGCAAAACATGATCTGTGAAATAAGAAGGGAGAGGATCAACAACTTCATCCAAACAGCTAGAAGAATGAACTGAACACAAGTGAATACAGTGGGCTGGAATACACAAATGGTGAGATGGAGAGAGGAGTGGGACTGTGTTGTGTCTACTCATAGACTGAACACCAAAATCACCTACTAAGAGGCAAACACTACAAAAGAAACTCACAGCTGTAAAGTAGTTCTAAGACAGTCATGAACAATTACACAAGGATTCAAATGAATGAATGTACAAAGAAATAATAGTCAAAAATAAACAACTACCTAAATCACAGTATTCTTCCAGACAACAAGATGGGTTTTAAGGAAAAACTTGTGACTTACTAATAGTGAGTGAAGGAAGAGCAACAGATGGAAATAAACAATCCCAACAGATTGCATATGGTACAAATCCATTCATATTTTACTTAATGGAGAACTGATCAGTTCTAAAAATTGTGACTACATTATTAGTTTCCAGGAGCCAGGAACAGGTGGCAGGAGACAAGGCTATGTATGTAGATATAAAAGTGAATCTTTAGATTCCTTGTAAGTCAGTAATTGCACTGTCAGTGTCATGGCATTGACGATGGATACACTAGTTTACACAGGTGAAGGTATTCTATAGTTACTATACACTGAGATGAGATGGAGAAATCTGAAGAAAATGGACAGATGTCCTGTCACAACACTATGCTAATGATTTACAAAATGTCACTGCAGGAAGAAAAAGCTTTCTGTAATACTTATTAAATGTGCACCAGGACTTATAAAAATCTTAAAGTAAGAAATTAATAAGTAGCCATGGACATCATATTTCATCTATCACATTTATAAAGCTTGAGTGTTGCAAGAGTCAGTTGTGTGGACTAAGAAACAAAAATCCACACTTTCCATAGAAAGGCAAACCTGAGTACAGAGGCTACAGGACAAGCCTGCAATCTGAAACCTGGGGAGAGGCTCATCAACAGACACAAGGAGAAATCTGTGAACAAGTGTGTGAGCCGTGGGCCAAATCACTGAAGCAGCAATTTACACAAATTTATGGATATTACTTGTGAACTTCTTTGAGAACAAGACTTTCTTAGAAGGCCAGTTTGAAGAAAGCACACAGTCTTTTTGAGTGTTCCCTTCAACACACAATAACACTCTCAGATTAAATTGCAGGGAAAGAGTCTGTCATGGTTCCACGAGAAAGGGACGAGTAGTCAGTGAAGTCAGTTCCCAGAACCCTTCAGAGGAAAGAGTTACACTTTGGAAGAAAATTAAAATTTAAGGAAAAATCTCCCTTTCACTTTTTCTAGCACATTTGAGTAGCAGAAGGTATATCTATGAATGGGTCACCTGCTATTTCAAACACAAAGCTTGGAATTACTACAGCTAGAGAAGGTACAAGGTTAAAGGAAAACCTAGGGGAGTAGGGGAAATATCACAAATCATTGCATCATTGAAAATGAATGGGAAGAATGCAGACTAAGTTCTCTCTCTACTTACTATCTCAAGAAAAGTGATCCAGTATTATGGCCAGGCACTAGAGTTGAAAGATCTTAGTCTTTCTTGGAAGTGCTTATAAAATTCCAAAGTCAATTTAGGAAGTAAAGAAGAAGAGGAGGAGAATAGGGGAATGAATGTAAAACCTGACACTTGTCACATCAAAACTTAAGTTCAAACTAACCTTTAGCCTATTATGGAAAACCCTCACATTTAAGTCAAGTTTGTTTTATTTTTTATTTTCTGTATTTTTTTATTTACATTCCAAATGAATTCCAATTTCCAATTTCCTCCCTCCCGAAAGTCCCATAAGCCCTCTTCCCTCCCCCTGTTCCCTATTCAACCTCCTCTCCCTTCTCTGTCTTGGTATTCCACTACATCCAGTCTTTCCAGGACCAGGGGTCCCTCCTTCCATCTTCTTGGAAATCTATTGATATGGGAATTGTGTCTTGGGTATTCCGAGATTCTGGGTTAATGTTCCCTTATCAGTCACTGCATACCATGTGTGTTCTTTTGTGATTGGGCACCTCACTAAGGATGATATTTTCCAGTTCTGACCATTTGCCTAAGAATTTCATGAATTCATTGTTTTTAATTGCAGAGTAGTATTCCATTGTGTATATATACCACATCTTCTGGATCCATTCCTCCGTTGAGGGACATCTGGGTTCTTTCCAGCTTCTGGCTATTATAAAGAAGGCTGCTATGAACATAGTGGAGCATGTGTCCATATTGCATGCAGGAGAAGCCTCTGGGTATATGCCAAGGAGTGGTATAGCCGGATCATCCGGCAGTGTCATGCCCAGTTTTCTGAGAAACCGCCAGACTGCTTTCCAGAGTGGTTGTACCAGCTTGCAATTCCACCAGCAGTGGAGGAGTGTTCCTCTTTCTCCACATGCTCGCCAACAACTGCTGTCTCTTGTTTTTTTGAACTTAGCCATTCTGACTGGTGTGAGATGGAATCTCAGGGTTGTTTTGAATTGCATTTCCGTAATGACTAAGGATGTTGAACATTTCTTTATGTGATTTTCAGCCATTAAATATTCTCCAGGTGAGAACTCTTTGTTTAACTCTGTACCCACTTTTTAATAGGGTTATTTGGCTCTCTGGAGTCTAACTTCTTGAGTTCTTTGCTTATATTCAATATTAGCTCTCTGTCAGATGTAGGGTTGGTAAAGATCTTTTCCCATGTTGGCTGCCTCTTTGTCCTTTTGACAGTGTCCTTTACCTTACAGAAACTTTGTAATTTTAGGAGGTCCCATTTGTCAATTCTTGTTCTTAGAGCATAAGCTATCTGTGTTCTGTTCAGGAAATTTTCCCCTGTGTCCATATGTTCAAGGTTCTTCTCTAGTTTCCTTTCTATTACTTTCAGTGTGTCTGGTTTTATGTAGAGGTCCTTGATACACTTGGAATTGAGCTTAGTGCAAGGAGATAAGAATGGATCAATTTGCATTCTTCTGCATGTTGACTTCCAGTTGATCCAACACCATTTGTTGAAAAGGCTATCTTTTTTCCACTGGATGGTTTTAGCTCCTTGGTCAAAGATCAAGTGACCATAGGAGTGTGGATTCATTTTTGGGTCTTCAATTCTGTTCCATTGATCTACATGCCTGTCACTGTACCTATACCATGCAGTTTTTAACACTATTGCTCGGTAGTACAGCTTGAGGTCAGGGATATGATTCCCCCAGAAGGTTTTACTCTTGAGAATAGTTTTAGCTATCCTGGGTTTTCTGTTATTCCTGATGAATTTTTGAATTGCTCTTTCTAACTCTATGAAGAATTGAGTTGGGATTTTGATGAGGATTGCATTGAATCTGTATGTTGCTTTTTGCAAGATGCTCATTTTTACTATATTAATCCTGCCAATCCATGAGCACGGCAGATTTTTCCATCTTCTGAGGTCTTCTTCAATTTCTTTCTTCAGAGACTTGAAGTTCTTGTCATACAGATCTTTCACTTGTTTGGTTAGAGTCACACCAAGATACTTTATATTGTTTGTGGCTATCCTGAAGGGTATCATTTCTCTTATTTCTTTCTCAGCCTGCCTATCCTTTGAGTATAGGAAGGCTACTGATATGCTTGAGTTGATTTTATATCTGGTCACTTTGATGAAGTTGTTTATCAGCTGTAGGAGTTCTCTGGTGGAGTTCTTTGGGTCGCTTAATTATACTATCATATTGTCTGCAAATAGTGATAGTTTGGTTTCTTCCTTTCCAATTTATATCCCTTTGACCTCCTTTTGTTTTCCAATTGCTCTAGCTAGAACTTCAAGTACTATATTGAAAAAATATGGAGAGAAAGGGCAGCCTTGTGTAGTCCCTGATTTTAGTGGGATTGCTTCAAGTTTCTCTCCATTTAGATTGATGTTGGTTACCGGTTTGCTGGAAATTGCTTTTACTGTGTTTAGATATAGCTCTGAATTCCTGATCTCTCCAAGACCTTTAACATGAAAGGATGATGAATTTTGTCAAATGCTTTTTCAGCATCTAAAGAAATGAGCATGAGGTTTTAGTCTTTGAGATTGTTTAAGTAGTGGATTACATTGATGGACTTCCTTATATTGAACCATCCCTGCATCCCTGGGATGAAGCCTACTTGATCGTGGTGAATGATCGTTTTGATGTGTTCTTAACTTATTAGTTAGTACATACCAAGTGTGTTATTTTGTGAATGTGTCACCTTACTAAGGATGATATTTTCCAGTTCCACCCATTTGCTTAAGAATTTCATGAATTCATTTTTTTAATAGCTTACTAGTATTCCATTGTGTAAATATACCACATTTTCTGTATCCATTCCTCCATTCAGGGACATCTGTGTTGTTTCCAGTTTCTGGCTATTATAAATAGGCCTGCTATGAACATAGTGGAGCATGCGTCCTTATTACATGCTGGAAAATCCTCTGGGTATATTCCCAGGAGTGGTATAACAGGGTCCTCCAATTATATCATGTCCAGTTTTCTGAGGATCCACCAGATTGATTTCCAGATTGGTTGTACCAGCTTGCAGTCCCACCAGCAGTGGAGGAGTGTTCCTCTTTCTCCACATCCTTGCCAGCACATGCTGTCTCCTGAGTTTTTGATCTTAGCTATTCTGACTGCAAACCACAACTTCTAATGTCACTACAACAAACAGATCTTTGATGGAGAGGTAGGAGCAGAGGGGTATAGTGGTATAAACACAAGATGGCAATGGTTGATGGAGAGGCAGGTCATTGCTCAGAGAGTTAGGCAAGATTTTTTTTTTTGCTTTTCTTTTACTTTTATGTTTATTTTAAATTTTCTTTCTAGGAGGAAGTTATAAGAGTAGAGGGTGGATATGGAGATATTGGGAAACGAGTGGAATTGAGGTGCATGATGTAAAGTTCCAAGAGGTTCAATAAAGATTTATGCTAATAAAAAAACCCAAAATAAAACAGAATATCTTAGATAGCATCTAGAAGACATGACGAAGAACAGGAAAAAGTACATTCATGAAGTGAGCGTTTGCCTGAGCCAGAAGCATCCTAAAGTAAATGAACAGAAAAAAATCAATAGAAGACAGAAAGGACATATAAGATCTATGACATAATTTCAGAGTTATTCACTAAAGTGCCAGAAATAAAGGAAGGGGAAAGAATTAATCAAAGCTAAGCAATATTATGGTAATAGCTGAGAACATCTCTAATTTTGCAGCCCCAACAAAGATCCAAGAATTTCAGAGAACACAACAAAAACAAATAAGAACAAAATGAAAACTAATTTTCAAATTTTATAAAACCAAAGACAGAAAACTTTTAAAGTAGCTCACAAAAAGAAACAACCACCATAACAAAAGCAAACAGCATAGAAAACTACTCTTTAGAAATAAACACATGGAAAAAAGTAAAATATTTAAATTATTGAAAGAAAAATGCATTAACATAGGAGTATACATTCAGTGACATTCTCCCTCAATGATAGAAGAATGATACAGAATTTCCAATACTAGCAAAATGGAATGACTCACAGCTATCAGACACGTCCTGTAAGAATAATTTAAAGGAGTTATTAAATTAAATGGAAATCAGTATAGATTGAAAGCTGGCTGTGTGTATGCAAATGAACACATGAAATGTTTATGTACATGTGCATGCATGTGTGGAGTCTATATGTACTTTTGTATATACAGAAAATTTTTACATTACATTAATTCAACAAAATGGAAACTTTATGATAATTATGTTCAAACATTTGGGGATGACTATAATATGTTATTCAGTGAAGTATAGAACAGCACCATTAAGTTATGACTGAAAGTAATTGGTCATGGTAAATCCTCACAGCAGTAGAAAAAGAAATAAGACAATAACCAAAGAAAATTTCCAAGCCACAGTATAAAATATGCCTACAGGAGTTGGTCAGGAAAGTCCTAGGGACATCTAAAACTTTTTAGGCTCTTGCCAGTCCTCTTGATTTTCTTGAAGAAGTAGTTAAAATGATATACTTTTGAAGATGCCACAAAACTTGTTGCATGGTATAGAAATGTCAAGGATAACTGAGTCTCACATGAAAATCTAAATACCTTTGAAAGTGTTGGAAGGTGTTATGCAGACTACTAGAGACAAAAGACATCAATCGTCTTGCCGGTCTATGAACTCCATGAAACAAAAAATTATTTGCCTGTGAAGTGATATGTGCCAGCCAGTTCAATAGTTGCACAACTCAGTAGGGATAGCCAACTTCCCTCTGACTGAATTTGAGATCATCTCTACAGGAGGGAATTCATGTGTGGACAGTAACACAGCTCAACAACACATGCCTAAGGAGATCATAGACCTGAGAGTGTAAAAGCTGCTATGGTTACTTAAAAGCAAAAAAACTAACAAACAAACAAACTAACTAACAAACAAACAAATAGCCTAACATAGATTAGGGTGTTATCATCATCTCCAAAATCCTTGCCTGGTCTTCTGGTTCTTTAATCAGCCCTGCCTTCTGTAGTCAGAGTGGTCCTTCTGATACATAAAAGTAAAGCCTCAGCGCCCTTGGTAAAGTCCTACCAGAGATTCTCCTCTCCACGAATATAAAGTCTACACACTTGCATGATTCTCAGAGGCTGCCTAATTCTGCTGAGTAATCTATGGCCAGTCCTTTAGATGATTTAAAGCCAACTGTGTTTGCTCTCACCTGGTCCACTCCAAAGGAAGCCCAGCAATTCAGCAGCTTTTCCTTCAATCAGTTAACAACTGGTATGATCATTCTTATTTATTTATTTATTCATTTATTTATTTATTTATTAATGAAAAAGGAAGTGAAAACATTTTATGATAAAATGTAAGATATACATGGAAAAGGTTTCTACAAAATTGAAGAAGCATATTGAAAAACACATTAAGATTGACAATTTTCATGGAAAATTAATGAGTAAAATGGTAGACACAAAAACCATTACTAAATTAATTGAAAAAGGAAGTAGAAACATTTTATGATAGAACTGAAGATTTACATGGGAATTATTTCTAATAAAATTGTAGAAAAATATAAAATAACATTAAAATTGATTATCATGGAAAATTACAGATAAAATGGTAGGCATAAAAATATTTCTAAGTTGATTGAAAGTAGAGTTATAAACATTTTCTGATAAAATTGAAGATTTAAATGGAAAACATTTCTGATAAAATTGAAGAAATATATAAAAAACACGTTAAGATTGAGTATTTCATGGAAAATTATACAGACAAATTGGTAGGCATAAAAATATTTCTAAGTTGATTGAAAGTAGAGTTATAAACATTTTCTGATAAAATTGAAGATTTACATGGAAAACATTTCTGATAAAATTGAAGAAACATATAAAAAACGCGTTAAGATTGAGTATTTCATGGAAAAATTATACAGATAAAATGGTAGGCATAAAAAATTGCTAAGTTTTTTAAAAGTGGAATTATAAACATTTTCTTATAAAATTGAAGCTATACAAGGAAAATATTTCTGATAAAATTCAAAAACTATTTAGAAAAACATGCTAAAACTGACTATTTCATGGAAAATTATACAGATAAAATGCTAGGTATAAAAATATTCCTAAGTTGACTTAAAGTAAAATTATAGACATTGTCTGATAAAATTGAAGATTTACATGGAAAATATTTCTGATAAAATTGAAGAAAATTATAGGAAAACATTAAAATTGAAGATTATCATAGACAATTATACTGATAAAATGATAGGCATAAAAATATTTCTAAATTGATGGAAAGTGGAATTATAAACATTTTCTGGCAAAATTGAAGATTTACATGTAAAATATTTTTGATAAAATTGAAGAAATACATAGAAAAATGTTAAAATTAAAGATTATCATGGAAAATAACATAGTTAAAATGGTAGACATAAAAACATTACTAAATTGAAAGAGAAATCACAAACATTTTCTGATAAAATTGAAGATTTACATGAAAAATATTTCGGTTAAACTATGTTTTTTGTTGTGGAATTGAGTCCATTGATATTATAAGATATTAAGGAATAGTGATTGTTGCTTCCTGTTATTTTGATGTTCTTTATGTTTGTGTGGTTACTTTCTTTTGGGTTTGTTGGAAAAAAAATTACTTTCTTGCTTTTTCTAGGGTGTAGTTTCCCTCCTAGTGTTGGCATTTTCCATCTATTATCCTTTGTATGGCTGGATTTGTGGAAAGATATTGTGTAAATTTGGTTTTATCATGGAATATCTTGTTTTCTCCATCTATGGTAACTGAGAGTTTTGCTGGGTATAGTAGTTTGGGCTGGCATTTGTGTTCTCTTAGGTTCTGTATGAGATCTGCCCAGAATCGTCTAGCTTTCATCATCTCAGGTGAGAAGTCTGGTGTCATTCTAACAGGCCTGCCTTTATAGGTTACTTGACCTTTTTCCCTTACTGCTTTTAATATTCTTTCTTTGTTTAGTGCATTTGGTGTTTTGACTGGTCCTTTAAGTTGGAAATCTTCGTTCTCTTCTATACCTATAATCCTTAGGTTTGGTCTTCTCATTGTGTCCTGGATTTCCTGGATGTTTTGACTCAGGAGATTTTTGCATTTTCCATTTTCTTCGACTGTTGTGTCAATGTTTTCTATGGTATCTTCAGCCCCTGAGATTCTTTCTTCTATCTCTTGTATTATGTTGTTGATGCTTGCATCTATGACTCCTGAATTCTTTCCAAGATTTTCTATCTCCAGAGATGTCTCACTTTGTGATTTCTTTATTGTTTCTACTTCCATTTTTAGATCCTGGATGGTTTTGTTCAGTTCCTTCACTTGTTTGTGTTCTCCTGTAATTCTTTCAGGGATTTTTATGTTTCCTCTTTAAGGTCTTTTACCATTTGACCCATGTTCTCCTGTATTTCTTTAAGGGAGTTATTTATGTCCTTCTTGATGTCCTCTAACAGCATCGTGAGATGAGACTTTAAATTCAACTCTTGCTTTTCCTGTGTGTGGGGTATCCGGGACTTGTTGTGGTGGGTGAACTGGGCTCTGTTGTTGCCAAGTAGCCTTGGTTTCTGTTGGTAGGGTTCTTGCACTTGCCTTTCGCCATCTGGTTATCTCTGGTGTTAGTTGGTCTTGTTGTCTCTGGATGGAGCTTGTCACTCCTATGGACCTGTAAACCTGTGTCTGTACTCCTGGGAGACCAACTCTCTTCTGGCAGGGTAGGTGCACAGAAGGCTGTGGAGCTGTCTGGTTCCCTGAAGCAGATGGCAGCCTGAAAGGAAGACTCCTGTCCCAAAAGCAACACTGATATGCCTTGTGCACTCCTAGCTGTACCCCTCCAGAGAGAAGATCATGGTATGTTCATTCTTTAGTTGCCAGTGACAAAATTATGGCAAACCATAAATCTTTGGTGCAGGGATGGTGTTACTTAACTTTTTCAATCAGAGTTAAGTACAGGATCTGGCATTTCATGGATGGTAAATTAGACCATTTAAGATAAAGAAGGAGAAAATATATTAAAAGAGAGACTTCAACAAGACTATATTGACTACACAGCAGGAGGGGTAGTTTCTGCAGCTTTGATATAAATAAACATTCCTCCATAGCTGGTGGGATTGAAAACAGGTACAACTCCTCTGGAAATCAATCTCATGGTTCCTCAGAAAACTGGAAATAGTTCTACCTAAAGACCAAGCTATACTACTTCTAGGTAAATACCCAAAAGATTCTGCACAATATCACAAGGACACATGCTCTTCTATGTTAATAGCAGCCTAATTTGTTATAACCAGAAACTGGAAGCAACCAAGATGTCCATCAACTGAAGAATGGGTACAGAAAATATGGTTCACCTACACAACTGGATACTATTCATATTAAAAATGAGAACATCATGGATTTTTCAGGCAAATGGATGGAACTAAAAACTATCATCTTGAGTGAGGTAACCTAGACCCAAAAGAACATGTATAGTATTTCCTCACTGATGCATGGTATATATACACTGATAAGTGGATATTAGCTAAGAAATACAGAATATCCATAATACACCACACAGACCCTAAGCAGTTAAACAAGAAAGAAGGCTCAAGTGAGGATGTTTCTATCCCACTTAGAAGGAGAAACAATAATCATGGAAGGCAGAGAGAGTGAGGGACCTGAGTGGGAGAGTGAAGAAGGGATAGGGAGAGGAATAGGGGGACAGGATCACCTATGGTCCCACATATTGAGATAGGAGAGAAGCTCAGAGGGCTATAAGAATTAATGGACATATGCAGCTGCCTAGGGGGCAGAGTGTCAGAAACCTCTAAAAAGTCCCAGAGATCTAGAATGGGTAAGTCTTCCTGGATTCACTGTGAGTGACCTTAGTAAAAATGACCAATAATGCAGAGATGGAACCTGAAGACATCACCTCCAGTAGTTGGACAGATCCTCCAATGAGGGATGGGGACATCAACCCACCTTCAAAATTTTCAACTCAAAATTCTTCCTGTCTAAAAGTAATGCTGGAAAATGGAGCATAGACTGAATGAGTGGCCAACAAGTGTCTTGCCCAATTTATGATCTATCCCATGTGTGGGCACCAAACCCTGACACTATTACTTATGCTATATTGTACTTGCAGACAGGAGCCTAGCACGGCTGTCTTCTGAGATGCTCTACTAGCAGCTGGCTGAGCCAATGGACATCCGAGCATTGGACTGAGGTCGGGGACCCCTATGGAAGAGTTAGGGGAAGGATTGCAGGAACTAAAGGAGATGGCATCATAGAAAGACCCACAGTGCCAAGTAACCTGGACCCCTGAGAGATCTCAGAGACTAAGCTACCAACTAAAGAACATACACAGGCTGGACCAGGTCACAGCACATATGGAGCAGAACTAAGAAAGCTTGTTCTGTAATAAAAGGACTCCAGCGTAAAATGATTAAAGTCAGAGTTTATTTTTAATCAAGAGGGCTTTTGCAACTTCATTGACCATAGCATCTGTTATGCCATTTAGTATCATTACTTAGAATAATTGCATTCTCTACATTTGGCACAGAGCTCATCTATTCCATGTGGTAAATGACATGGCATTTTTTTTTAGCATGTTCAAATTGCAAGTGATTGAGTACATATGAGAGTCCCTTGGAGATTTGAATCATATTCAGGCAGTAATTAAGATTTGTTTGAAAATGAACCATAACATATGACTATGATATTACATACATGAACTGTATTTACAGATTTTGTATGTTTTAAGCACACTAATTGAAGCAAAGCCTGTTTTACTTGTTTTATCATTCTTGAAATGTGCAAGATAAATAGATTTGCACTTGGATGTCTATTATTTCACATGTTCTAATTGTTACAAATTTTACTGTTGCAAGATTTACACCTTACCCTTTTGATATGACCAAAATTATGATTAGCTGCCTAAGTTGTATACAGGTGATAATAGATATTTTAGGACAATTCAAGGGTTAAGGGGTTATTTCTCTCAATATATATTTAGTGGAGCTGGGAAGATCACTCAATGGATAAAATGTTTGCAATATGAGCCCCAGAGTTTGAATTCTCACATACACATTACTGAATAGTGAACTTGGTGGATGCCCAAATACTAGCACTCCCAAGGCTGAGACAGAAGAATTCCTCTACAAGATGGCTATAAGTACACTAGTTGAATAAGTGAGCTCTAGGTTTAAGTGAGAGAACTACATTGGCACATAAATTGGAACATGATAAAAGACTTCTACAGTCAATCTTTGACTTCCTCACATACATATACAAATGCAGATGAACACTCACTCAAAACCATTTAACAACTGTGCAGGAATAATGCAGATAAAAACAAGCATCACATGAGCCACTCTCTAAGACAATTGTGTGGAATAGTTGGTGAGATGAATGCAGGCTAACACTTGTCTAAGCATGTAATATTTAAGTCTTTTATTGCATCATTCTTTTCACAGCATTTATATGGATTTACTAGTTACTTATTAAGTATAAAATAGACTCCATCACAGCACTGACTATTTTTCAGTGGTCAGCAAAGACACACTTTCAGCGTTTGTAGTGTGGTAATTATCAAGGGAAATCACCAGTATGTGCTGTGATCTGAGGCACAAAGAACACTAGTGAAATGTATTCAAAAGGCAGAAGAATCAGTCTGGAATCTAACAGCAAATCTTCTCAAACAAAGTGGACCCTCAATTGAGAACGAAAGAACAGTGGGTGGCAGCTCACCACTGAAATTACATGAGCAAGGCAGCTATTTAGAGGTCTGTGCTTGAGAATGGGCTAGATACCCAGAAGAAAACCCATGCAGACCATTGATCTACAAAATACCCAGTGTTCCAAGCTGCCCTAAACATCACAGCTTTCCATTTTCATTGAAACTTCCTACATTCATTGTTAAATTAGTCAGTAACAGGTCCCATCCAAAAAGAGTAACATTATAGTTTTAGTCTTTGAGAAAAAAAAATCAAGACTTCTGCCAGCTTTCCTCCTGTTTAATCATGTGCTGGCTCTCAAGAGTTCCTTTGACACTGTCTTTAAATGAATCCCTTAGCAAGTCTGGTTGTTAAAAATCACAGGTCTTCACCTGAATATGCTTTAAGGTCTTGGTGTTGTGCACGAGTCCTCATTAGGAAAGTGACAGAGCCTTGATTCTTATTTAGTTTGGAAAAGAAAATAATACCTCATGTCTGGGCATGCTAAATTTTGTTACAAAAATAAATGTGAGATCTGAGAGTCAGGTGAACCTAGGTAGCTCAGATTGAAATTTTGAATAGGGTAAGTGGTTTGGGGACTGGAACAATTTAGAGGAACTATTTTTATTCATTCTTTAATTTTGTATTTTTAGAGGATGCTCAGATTATTTACAGGGTCACCAGAAAGAGATTTTTATCATAAGAGTATGTCTTTTTGAGACATAGAAACTTTCTCTTCATTAAATTAGAAATATATTCAATTAATCTGTAATTAGAACATCATATGATTTTGCTAATAAATGTCTTCCCCCCGCCAAAGGACCCAAGGCTTTTTCCTCTGTGTAGTGAAGGAGTTAATAAACAAATGGAAAATGCCTGAGAAATGATAACAAGAAGTCTATATTCTGAATATAGAGCAACCATTACTAATGGGTCACAGCACTGTTTTTATGTTGAAGTCAAATATGGCTTTAGAGTCAGTCATAGTACAGTGCTTTAGAGAGCGAAATCAGTAGGAGCTAGAAAGGGGATACAAGTTTTTCCACTACTAATCTTCACATAGTCGAATTCTATGGTTTGTATTAGCTTTACCTTTTCAGTAATAAATTGTTATTTTAGAACTTATAATATAATACATAATTTCCTCTCTCTAACCCTTCTCATATACCCTTTGTTCTTCCTCAACTGTGTGGTCTCTTTTTCTCTATGTTACACACACACACACACACACACACACACACACACACAAATACAACCTTCTCAGTCTCAAACTATTCTAGACTACACTGTTGCTCTTGGTTGCTCCCCAGAGGTATACAGTAAGTCTCCATTGCTGATCATATCACGCATGTCATACACAGAACCCAGCTGTATCTGGACCTGAGCTGTATTGGAAATGAAAGCCTCCATCCTGATCAGTAGCTTTCTTAGTTCCAGAAGGAATCGTGCTTTACTTTTTTAATGTTATTTTAATGCAAAATAAAGACATTTATATAACAAAAAACATATAACAAAAAGAACACAGATCACTGTAAATGGAAAAAGAATACAAGTCAGCCACTACATTTTTATAGTTTGAGAGATCTGTAAGTTCTAGATTCAGTATCAAATTACTCATATGAGTGCCATGAAACAATCATTACTCTTCTTCCAATTTTACTACTTTTACTTTTTAAGATTTTTAATATAATTACCTCATATCACTCTTTTCTTTTTCCTCCAAAGTCTCACATATATTCCCTTCTAAAATTCATATACTCTTTTTTCCCATTGTTGTTACACCTGTTTGTGTTTGTATGTTCCAAGACAAATTAAACCTCCTCATACTGTATAATGTTTTCAGAGCAGACTTTTTGGTATGTTCCTCCCTGTGGAAGCCTACTTCTCCTGCTCACAGTCTTCCTTGGTTGCCCAAAGTTCTTTGCATAGGGATTTGTCCTAGTGAATTTTTCTACATCCACTTGGGCATGTCTATTATTTTTGTTATTGTTTACTCTTGCTCGGACAGTCCCATTAGTGAGACATTATAGGTGTAACTTTTGACATTGCTTGGAGACATATAGTATCACTGCAAATTCCCTTATCCTTTGGGTCTTACAGTCTTCCCTTCCATCTTCTGCAATGATTCCTGAGCCTTAGCTTTGGGGTTTGTTTTGTAAATATTATCTATTGGGACTGTGATTCACAACGCTGCGGGTTGTTTTGGCTGTTGTTGTTATTGTTGTGGTAGTGGTGGTGGTTCACCGAAATGGTACCCCTCTGTTGCGAAGAGAAGTTTCTTTTATGAGGGGTAAAGACCATGCTATGCTCTCTATTCTGCATCCTGCAGTCCTGTGGTGCTTTCCCCTTTTAATTTGCAGGCTCATGTCTTCATTACAGACTACATGTCCTTTACTGTCTTTCTGTGTGACTGTTTTATCTTTTCTATTCTCTATGTTAATAATATAAAAACTTCACACAATCACCATACTATCACTCCTCTACAACTATAGTTTCCTCTGTAATAGCTATTCTTTGCCATATTTTAGCAAATTTCTTCTTTCTTTTTTTTATCCTATTTTTCTTCTGTCCTTTGTTTAACCTCACTTAAAATTTCAATAGTGATTCCTTTTTGTCTGGTTTGTACTTGAAGAATGATTTCTTATTCCTAGCTGAAATCAGTCCAGTTTTCAATATTTTGCTATATTTTGTACTTTATTCTTTCAGCTAGGTCTGCCTGTAATAATTTTCTCTCAATTATGTCATGGCATATATACATATAAATATTGTATTAAATTATTGTAAAATTAATAATTATTATAGATTCTTATAGTATTATTTTGAATATATAATATTTTATATTGTAATATTGTAATGTGATAATTGTAAATATTATAGCATATTTGCAATTCTGATATTAAAATATATTTACTAGAACTATTATGATTATGGTGTTACACAACATTACTGGGGGTTTGCTAGTCCACTATTTCTGGGGGTTTATTTTTTCTCTATTTTGTTGGAAAAACATTCTTAAAAATGTATCAGTAAACTCTGAGGAATAATTCATTCAACCTGAAAACTTCCATGTGGTTTATTATTCTCTTTTTCAAACTGCTGCTTTGAGTTTACAGAGACAATCCCATTGTCTTCTGCCACTCAACTGAAAAATTAATAGTGTTGCAAAGTTTCTTTTTGCCTCTTCCAGAAAATTCCTGACACATAGAGGTTCAAGTCACATAGCTCCTGTTTATACCCTTATTCATTTTCTCTAGATCAAAATTAACTCTTGATTTATAATTTTGCATGGACACTTGGCAGTACCTGAACTTAGATCTCTCTGTCACTCTTCCATCGTACATACAGATTGAAAAACAACTAAATTCTGTATATCTTTGAGACATCCCAAGATGACCCCAGCCATCTTGAAAATTTAGTTTTACACATCAATTTTGACTGCTTTCCTATTTCTGTCTCAGTGAAGAAAGTCCAACTTTGATTTCTCAATCATGCAATCTACATAACTGGGAACCATCCAACAGCCAGTACTATATTTCCCTTCAGATGCGTCCCCTAATTATATATAATTTGATGTTTATTGTTAGTTCCTTATGACACACATTTAAGCTCAGAGTACTCTTTTCCCTTGTCTACAATAGGTGTTTAAATTATCTTCTTAATTTTATTTTTGTCTTTTTGTTTTAGTCAGACCTCAGAATTGAGCATCAGAGTGAGTTCTTTAAAACATTCTGGATAGGGTTAATTAATATTACAATTGAGATATTCATTTCCTTCTGTACATCTGGTGCAAGCAGTTCAACAGTGGTACAGGTGGCCCTAAACTGGGGAGCTGTAATCCCTATTTTTCCAGAGGCTGTGTGGGCTACTTTCTTTAAGTATAAGTCCTGGGAAGTCAGTCTAGTATAAAAGGAACACGTAAAGGAGATAGTCCCATATAGAGGAGGTATAGGTAGCTAACCTAATACAAAAGATTGCTGGGTGAGGTCTACCCTAACAGGTTTTTTTTTCTAAGTTTTTTTTTTTATTTACATTCCAAATCATTTCCCCTTTCCCGTTTCCTCCCTCCCAAAAAGTCCCATAATCCCCCTTCCCTCCCTCTTTTCTCCATTCAACCCCCTCTCGTTTCTCTGTCCTAGTGTTCCACTACATCCAGTCTTTCCAGGACCAGGGGTCTCTCCTTCCATCTTCTTAGAGATCTATTGATAAGCGAATTGTGTCTAGGGTATTCCAAGATTCTGGGTTAATATCCCATTATCAGTGACTGCATACCATGTGTGTTCTTCTGTGATTGGGTTACCTCACTAAGGATGATATTTTCAAGTTCTGATCATTTGCCTAGGAATTTCATGAATTCATTGTTTTTAATTGCAGAGTAATATTCCATTGTGTAAATATACCACATCTTCTGAATCCATTCCTCCATTGAGGGACATCTGGGGTCTTTCCAGCTTCTGGCTATTATAAATAAGGCTGCTATGAACATAGTGGAGCATGTGTCCTTATTGCATGCAGGTAAAGCCTCTGGATATATGCCCAGGAGTGGTATAGCCGGATCCTCCGGGAGTGTCATGTCCAGTTTTCTGAGGAACCGCCAGACTGCTTTCCAGAGTGGTTGTACCAGCTTGCAATCCCACCAGCAGTGGAGGAGTGTTCCTCTTTCTCCACATCCTCTCCAACAACTGCTGTCTCCTGTGTTTTTGATCTTAGCCATTCTGACTGGTGTGAGATGGAATCTTAGGGTTGTTTTGATTTGCATTTCCCTAATGACTAAGGATGATGAACATCTCTTTAGGTGCTTCTCAACCATTAGTTATTCTTCAGGTGAGAACTCTTTGTTTAGCTCTGTACCCCATTTTTTAATAGGGTTACTTGCCTCTCTGGAGTTTAACTTCTTGAGTTCTTTGTATATATTAGATATTAGCCCTCTGTCAGATGTAAGGTTGGTAAAGATCATTTCCCAGTTAGTTGATTGCCGCTTTGTCTTTTTTGACAGTGTCTTTTGCCTTGCAAAAACTTTGTAATTTAATGAGGTCCCATTTGTCAATTCTTGATCTTAGAGCATAAGCTATTGGAGTTCTGTTCAGGAAATTCTCCCCTGTGCCCATATGTTCAAGGTTCTTCCCTACTTTCCTTTCTATTAGTTTCAGTGTGTCTGGTTTTATGTGGAGATCTTTGATCCACTTAGAATTGAGCTTAGTGCAAGGAGATAAGAATGGGTCAATTTGCATTCTTCTGCACGTTGACCTCCAGCTGAGTCATCACCATTTGTTGAAAAGGCTATCTATTTTCCACTGGATGGTTTTAGCTACTTTGTCAAAGATCAAGTGACCATAGGAGTGTGGATTCATTTCTGGGTCTTCAATTCTGTTCCATTGATCTACATGCCTGTCACTGTACCAATACCATGCGGTTTTTAACACTATTGCTCTGTAGTACAGCTTGAGGTCCAGGATACTGATTCCCCCAGAGGTTCTTTTACTCTTGAGAATAGTTTTAGCTATTCTGGGTTTTCTGTTATTCCAGATGAATTTTTGAATTGCTCTTTCTAACTCTATGAAGAATTGAGTTGGGATTTTGATGAGGATTGCATTGAATCTGTATATTACTTTTGGTAAGATGCTCATTTTTACTATATTAAATCTGCCAATCCATGAGCATGGCAGATTTTTCTATCTTCTGGGGTCTTCTTCAATTTCTTTCTTCAGAACCTTGAAGTTCTTGTCATACAGATCTTTCACTTGTTTGGTTAGAGTCATGCCAAGATACTTTATATGGTTTGTGGCTATCGTGAAGGGTATCATTTCTCTTACTTCTTTCTCAGCCTGCTTATCCTTTGAGTATAGGAAGGCTACTGACTTGCTTGAGTTGATTTTATATCCGGCCACTTTGCTGAAGTCGTTTATCAGCTGTAGGAGTTCTCTGGTGGAGTTCTTTGTGTCACTTAAGTATACTATCATATCGTCTGCAAATAGTGATAGTTTGACTTCTTCCTTTCCAATTTGTATCCCTTTGACCTCTTTTTGTTGTCTAATTGCTCTAGCTAGAACTTCAAGTACTATATTGAAAAGATATGGAGAGAGAGGGCAGCCTGTCTAGTCCCTGATTTTAGTGGGATTGCTTCAAGTTTCTCTCCATTTAGATTGATGCTGGCTACCGGTTTGCTGTAAATTGCTTTTACTAAGTTTAGATATGGGCGTTGAATTCCTGATCTTTCCAAGACCTTTAGCATGAAAGGATGCTGAATTTTGTCAAATGCTTTCTCAGCATCTAATGAGATGACCATGTGTTTTTTTTCCTTTGAGATTGTTTATATAGTGGATTACATTGATGGATTTCCTTATATTGAACCATCCCTGCATCCCTGGGATGAAGTCTACTTGATCGTAGTGAATGATCGCTTTGATGTGTTCTTGGATTCGGTTGGCAAGAATTTTATTGAGTATTTTTGCATCGGTATTCATAAGAGAGATTGGCCTGAGATTCTCTTTCTTTGTCGGATCTTTGTGTGCTTTTGGTATTAGTGTAATTGTGGCTTCATAGAACGAGTTGGGTAGTGTTCCTTCTGTTTCTATTTTGTGGAACAGTTTGAAGAGTATTGGTGTTAGGTCTTCTTTGAAGGTCTGATAGAATTCTGCACTAAAACCATCTGGACCTGTGCTTTTTTTGGTTGGAAGACTTCCAATGACGACTTCTATTTCTTCAGGGGTTATAGGACGGTTTAGATGGTCTATTTGATCCTGATTTAATTTTGGTATTTGGTATCTGTCAAGGAAATTGTCCATTTCCTCAAGATTTTCTAGTTGTGTTGAATACAGGATTTTGTAGTAGAATCTGATGATTTTTTGAATTTCCTCAGTTTCTGTTGTTATCTCTCCCTTTTCGTTTCTGATTTTATTAATTTGGATACTATCTCTGTGCCCTCTGGTTAGTCTGGCTAAGGGCTTATCTATTGTGTTGATTTTCTCAAAGAACCAACTCCTCATTTTGTTGATTCTTTGTATGGTTTTATTTGTTTCTACTTGATTGATTTCAGCCCTGAGTTTGATGATTTCCTGCCTTCTACTCCTCTTTGGTGTATTTGCTTCTTTTTGTTCCAGGGCTTTCAGGTGTACCATTAAGCTGTTAGTGTATGCTGTCTCCCGTTTCTTTTTGGTGGCACTCAGGGCTATGAATTTTCCTCTTAGCACTGCTTTCATTGTGTCCCATAAATTAGGGTATGTTGTGCTTTCATTTTCATTAACTTTCAAAAAGTCTTTGATTTCTTTCTTTATTTCCACCTTGACCAAGTTGTCATTGAGTAGAGCATTGTTCAGCCTCCATGTGTACGTGGGTTTTCTTTTGTTTTTGTTGACATAGAAGACCACCCTTATTCCATAGTGATCTGATAGGAGGCATGGGATTAGATCTATCTTCTTATATCTGTTGAGGTCTGATTTGTGACCAATTATATGGTCAATTTTGGAGAAGGTACCATGAGGTGCTGAGAAGAAGATGTATTCTTTAGCTCTAGGATGAAATGTTCTATATATATGTTAGTTCCATTTGGTCCAAGGCTTCAATTAGATTCACTGTGTCCCTGTTTAGTTTCTGCTTTCCTGAACGATCCATTTCAGAGAGCGGGGTGTGTAAGTCACGCACTATTATTGTGTGCGGTGCGATGTGTGCTTTGAGTTTTAGTAAAGTTTCTTTTACGAATGAGGGTGCCCTTGCATTTGGAGCATAGATATTCAGAATTGAGCGTTCTTGATGGTGGATTTTTCCCTTGATCAGTATGTAGTGTCCTTCTGTGTCTTTTTTGATGACTTTAGGTTGAAAATCAATTTTATCTGATATTAGGATGGCTACTCCACCTCGTTTCTTGGGGCCATTTGCTTGTAAAATTGTTTTCCAGTCTTTTACTCTGAGGTAGTGTTTGTCTTTGACACTGAGGTGCGTTTCCTGCATGCAGCAAAATGCTGGGTCCTGTTTACATATCCAGTCTGCTAGTCTATGTCTTTTAATTGGGGAATTGAGACCATTGATATTAAGAGAGATTAAGGCATAGTGATTATTGCCATCTGCCATTCTTGACGCTATCTTTATGTTTGAGTGGTTATCTACTTTTGGGTTTGATTCAAGAAGGTTATTATCTCATTTTTTCCAGGGTGTTGTTTTTCTCCCTGTATTGGAGGTTTCCACCTATTATCCGTTGCAGGGCTGGATTTGTGGAAAGATATTGTGAAAATTTGGTTTTATCGTGGAGTATCTTGGTCTCTCCATCTATGGTGATTGAGAGTTTTGCTGGGTATAGTAGTCTAGGCTGGCATTTGTGCTCTCTTAGTGTCTGCATGAGATCTGCCCAGGATCTTCTGGCTTTCATAGTCTCTGGTGAGAAGTCTGATGTGAGTCGGATAGGTCTTCCTTTGTATGTTACTTGGCCCTTTTCTCTTACTGCTTTTAATATTCTTTCTTTGTTTAGAACATTTGGTGTTTTGATTATTACGTGACGGGAGGTATTTCTGTTCTGGTCCAGTCTGTTTGGAGTTCTGTAGGCTTCTTGTACGTTCATCAGCATCTCTCTCTTTAGGTTAGGGAAGTTTTTCTCCATAATTTTGTTGAAGATGTTTACTGGCCCTTTAAGTTGCAAATCTTCACTCTCATCTATACCTATAATCCTTAGGTTTGGTCTTCTCATTGTGTCCTGGATTTCCTGGATGTTTTGGGTTACACGTTTTTTGCATTTTGCATTTTCTTTGACTGTTGAGTCGATGCTTTCTATGGAATCTTCAGCACCTGAGATTCTTTCTTCCATCTCTTGTATTCTATTGCTGATGTTTGCATCTATGACTCCTGATTTCTCTCCAAGGTTTTCTATCTCCAAAGTTGTCTCCCTTTGTGATTTCTTAGTTGTTTCTACTTCCTTTTTTAGTTCCTGGATGGATTTGCTGAGATCCTCTACTTGTTTGTTTGTATTTTCCTGTATTTCTTTAAGGTGTTTTTGCATTACCTCTTTCAGGATTTCTGCCTGTTGACCCATGTTCTCCTGCATTTCTCTGAGCGATTTTTGTGTTTCCTCCTCATGGGAATCCATTTGTTGATCCATTGTCTCCTGCATTTCTTTAAGCAGTTCTCGTGTTTCCTTTGTAAGGGCATCTAACCATTGATTCATTTCTTTAAGCAATTTTTGCGTTGCCTCCTTGTGGGCATCCGTCTGTTGACCCATATTCTTCTGCATTTCTTTATGCAATTTTTGTGATTCCTTTGTGAGTGCATCTACCCGTTGATTCATCTCGTTAAGCGATTTTTGTGTTGTCTCCTTGTGCGCCTCCATCTGTTGATCCATGTTCTCCCGCATTTCTCTAAGCGATTTTTGTGTTTCCTTTGTAAGGGCTTCTAACTGTTGATTCATGGTCTCCTGTAACTCTTTATGAGATTTATTTGTGTCCTTCTTGTGATCCTCTAATAGCATCATGAGAAGTGATTTTAAATCCAGATCTTGTCTTTCTGGTGTGGTGGGGTATCCAGGACTTGGTGCTGTTGGAGGGTTGGGTTCAGATGGTGCCATATTACTTTGATTTCTGTTAGTAACGTTCCTACGTTTGCCTTTTGCCATCTGGTTACCTCTGATGTTAGTTGGTCCTGCTGTCATTGGCTGTTGGTTGGACCTCCTGTGAGCCTGCAAAGCTATTTCTGCCCCCCCCTGGTTTACCAGGATTCCCCTGGCACAGATTTCTGGGGCCTGCCCTGCTCCTGAGTGACTTTGGAACCCTGATGTGCCTTGCCCCAAGTGATGTTATATTGGGGAGTCCTTGCACATCCAAAGGCTCAGCGTAGTGGATTCCTGGAGCAGAGGTCGCCAAAGGGAGGCTGGTAGGCTCCTGCCCTGTGCAGGGGTGTGTGATCTCTCCTAGGCGGGGAGGGGGCGTCCCTCTGCCAGGCAGAAGTCCCACAGCAGAGCTGGCACGCTGGTTACTGCAGATCTGCCCAGCTCTTGGGAGCCATGTACACACAAGCCGCCCCGAGACCCAAGTGATATTATGCCTGTCTGTCTCAGAGCCTGGCAGTCCCAACTTCCAGGCCACTGGAGCAAAGATAGCACTCTGCACTCTCTCCATGGAGCTGGTCACCCTGCAGAGGTGATGGCCTGCAGATCTGGTACCCAGACGACCACAGCGCTGTCCCATTCTTGGGAGCAGGCGGAAGCCCCAACAGGCCGTGTCCCAAGCGATGTTATATTGGGGAGAACCTGGATACCTGTCTCTTCAGTGCAGTCTACCGGAAAAGTGGTCGCGGAAGGGAAGCTGGTAGGCTCCCGCCCAGTGCAGGGTCCCTCTGCCAGGCAGAAGTCCCACAGCAGAGCTGTCATGCTGGTTACTGCAGATCTGCCCAGCACTTGGGAGCCGCGTACACACAAGCTGCCCGAGACCCAAGCGATATTATGCCTGTCTGTCTCAGAGCCTGGCAGTCCCAACTTACCCTAATAGTTTTAAGTTTATAAACTACTGTTAGGAATAAAATGTTTAAGCCAGTAGACTGACTAAATCAGCTATCACCCAGACCCAGATCCAGTGCTTTTAGTTGGCCCACTCCAAAGTCTTCATCATTTGTAAACTGTTGGGGCACATGAAAGGGCTGGTCTTACCATTCCAAAGCTGTAGGATCTCCAAGACATAGGTCAACAATAAGAAACTAGGAAAGATTTCCAGTGAGGAGCCAACCTTGGTGGTGTTACAGAAGAGCCAGAGACCTTGAATCAGACCAACGACTCTTTGCAATGAGCATTCATTAGTTACAGATGTGTGTGGACAGAGGAGTCATTTGTGGGACACACTGTGACATACTACTGTTCTACTATGAGATGTTTCTGATGCTATGTTTACTTTGTTTGTTTGGGATGTGTGTCTGTGTGTGTGTGTGTGTGTGAGTTTTATTATCTTATGGTGGAGGTTGCAAGGGTAGAAAGTGAATATAAGGGGATGGGGAGATGACTGGGCCTGGGGTGCATGATGTGAAATTAATAAAGAATCAAAAAATTTCTTTTAAAGGGCAAAATGTATGAAATATTTAGAATAGAATTTATTAAAATAATTTTTCTGATGCATATAATTTTTGTGTAATTATTCAAAACCATACAATCATAGCTATGTATATGGGTGTTTTGTAGGAATTATATGAGAATTACCATTGTTTACAATATAATTTTTATGTAAAGCTGTCATTTAGATGACAATATCCTATTACATTCATTTTACAGTGTGTATGACATTTTTTTACTGTTTATAGAGTATTTGAATAAGTTGGCCTTGATATAATTATATGTTTCAAACTAGTTCCACTATGAACACTAATAAAAGTTATGACATTCTAGTTATATTTCAGCAGTTAAATGGGGCTGACAGCGTACTCATATTTATCCTTTGGTTAGGTTACAGAAAGACATGTGGAATTAACAATAATGTGTGTCTTCTTTCATAAGTATTAGAATTTCTCTTTAGTAGTCTGTCTTAAATATGCCAAACGAATGTAAATGAAATTGTGAAAAACAGCTGAAAAGCTTTGTTTTCAATGATGTCCTTAAATGTTTTATTTAATAATGCATGTCCCAAATTAATAAATGAAAGAAAAATGTGATCTTATTTATCCCACTGAAAAGAAAAAATAGGCTCTTTGATGGGTAGATTTATTTTAATAACTCTTTTGTCATTTTCCAGAATAAAAAATTTTAACTTCAGTGTCATAAATTTTGATCACTTGAGACACTAAGAAAATTAAACTTGTGAGTTGGATCCTGCTTCTACGTAGTTTTCCATATTAAAAAATTAACGGATACTTCTAAGATGTATCACACAGGACACCGTGGGAGAGTATGTGTCTTAAGTTTGAGAACAGAATATCATTTAGCTGTTATGACAATGAACATGGCCACAGCCATAGAGTGTATCTGAACTGAAGCACCTGCACTGCCATTATGCACACACATAAACACATTCACTTGACTGAATGAAAACATTAAGCGAAATAACACTTTATCATGCATACTCAAGACTACAAAAATTCTCACTTTCTAAGCAGTTTACAATTCAAATTATACAACAAACATTGTTGATATAAAAATATTTTTACAAGTTGGGAGAGAATCTATACATGCAGAACTCCATAAAAAATCTCTTGCACTGAAATGTTGCAGATGAAAGGACAGTATTTGACTGTCTCTCCACATGCTCCCACATTGGAGAAAATGGTTAATCATAAAACTACACATCCTTTTTTTGTAATCCATCAAGTAGTCAGTTCACTATAAGTTTTATATAAATAAAACCTGCCTTGTGTCAACATCGCAGACTTAAATAATAGAAGAAACAAAAATGTCTAACAAGGTATTGGACTGAAGTGTTTAACAAGTGTATTCTATTCTGAGTCCACCAGCCACATGAAGCGCATAGATCAGTGTGTAAAGAAGGATAAAAACAAAGATAAAAGGAATCTATTACAAAGAGGGAAGAAAATGAGGAATTATTTACATTAAGAAGACACCACCTGGGCAGGGTGTATAGTTCAGTGATAGTGTGCTCTCCTTGCATATCTAAACCTCTGGGTTCAATGTCTATCTCAAACAAAGACCAGAAGAGAGAAACAGAAAGATAGAAAATGAGTAGTGCATTTACATCTAGGTTATTTATCCTTGTGCTTTAAAGTGTCCATAGGTTCTGCATCATAGCAAGAATAAACCAAAGGTTATCATGATTTTAGTCTTCAGTAGTAGGAAAAGATGGATTTTATAATTGTGTGATCACTAATCCTTATTGACAACTTGATAGGATTGAGGATCATCATGTAAACAACCTCACCAGCAACATTTAGATATTTATGTGTTTTTGCACACATGTTATAATAACAATTAAAGTAAAAGAGACCATAAATTTGGAAGGGAGCCCAAAAAATTAAAATACAATTTAAAAAGTTGCATACTTCTTACTACTATCTTATGAGCCTCACTAGATTCTTAAAGCAAACAAGCAAAGCAAAACAAAACAAAAATCAGTGACAACAAAGAATGAACATTGAAATGACATGTCTCTGTGTGTCATAGTCCCTAGGACCTGGTTAACAGTATTTAGACCAATAGTGGCATTAGACTCAGGCTGGGCTGGCCCTTAGTTAGACATGTGTGGTTTTGTTATGTGGATCAAAAAGGCTTTAGAGAAATACTGCGATTCAGTGGTTATTTAGTTAGAGTTTAAGCAGAATGTCTTCATGTTAACTATGGGGATTACATAAATCCGTTTGGAATTTGAAATGTAAATCCATTTGTGATAGCATGTAATTATCACTTTATATGAGGGCTTTAACACTAAATCTGATACAATATGTCTCTATGTTGCTTGTGTTCTGATTTCAGAAAACTTAAATGTGTATCTTTTAGTATTAGAGATGCAAGACCCTGTTCAGTATCTCAATACTGCAGTTTTAGAACTATCACTTGCCATTTGGTATACTTCTAGTAAGACAGCTCATTTTCAATGATGTTCAAATCCTAATTAAGTAAGAAAGACTAATAGATTTTGAAGATCTCCACGAATGGCTTATAACAAGAATGGTCACAAGAAACTGAAAGAATTCCAATCTTTCACCAAAGCTCCAAAGGCTCCAATAAACAAGACACTGGGAAAAAATGAAGTAACTGCAAAATAACAAAAATATTGTCTTAAAGGTTTGTATTTCATGAAAGTAGTAACTATAACTACTTTAGGGAAAAATAAATGTTTGTCTCCAAAATAATAGCTGTCTGTATTTAATCTGCATTCATTATGTGTTCTTAAGGTGTTTTTCAGAAATATTTGTCAGTCATTTAGTTGAAAAGAATTGAATAAAGCAGGCTGTCTTACTAAAATTAAAGCAAAATGAAAGAAGACAGTTGCTAGGCTTGCAGCAGTGAGATACCCAAACTCTAAAATATCTACTTCTAACTTCATTATAAATATAATTACAGTAACTGAGTTTAACACTTTTAACTTTGGACAGTATATAAATTTGGATATGTAGACAGTGAACTAGGGTAAGCATCAACAGAAATGGATTTCTGAAGTCTTCCTGAAGTCTTTAAGATTCAGGAATACTGAGTTCTCATCTATGTAGTTCCTTTGTCTGTTTTCCTTTCCTAGTGGTGTGAAATTAGTTAATTAGGGGTAAGAAAGATCAATTATGAGACTATTACTATACTCCTAAACAGTAAAAATTAAAAAATAAAATAAAAATAAAAAGTATTGAAGGCAGGAATAAACAAACTTTGCCTCCATAATTTTGACTTTAGTATAATATACCTCTGAAGAAGGAAACTACATTTTCATAATGCCTTATTTATATGAAAATAATATGGTGTAGGAATACAAATTTTGCTATGTTTTCCAGTGTCTTAGTCAATACCATGATAATAGAAACTCTTATAAGTAACACATTTAATTGGAGCTTGCTTACAGTTAATAGGTTTATCCACTATCATCATGGTAAGAGACATGGTGGCATGCAGGTAAGCATGGTACTCAAGAAGTAGCTGAGAGTTCTACATCTGGATCTGAATGCAGCAGGAAGAAAGACAGCAGGCTTGCTTGAACTCTTGAAATCCCAAAAGAATTACATTTACTGAATATTAACAAATAAGCAACTATTAAGAGATAAGCAATAACGGAAAATCTTCTGTCCTTTGTTATTACTTATGTTGACTAATTTTACACACCTGCAGTGACACACTTCCTCCAAGAAAGCCACACCTGCTCCAACAAGGTCATACTTTCTAATCCTTCTCAAGTAGTACCACACCCTTGTGATTAAGTATGCAAATCTATTAATTATGGGACCATTCATATCCAGTTCAAACATTCCAAGAAGCCAGGAATGCTGGTGCATAATTTTAATCCCAGCACTGGAAAGCTGAGGCAGCCAGATCTTTGTGAGTTTGAGTTCAGCCTGGTCTATGAAGCTAGTTACAGTAAAACCAGGATTACAAAGAATATATTGGGTCTCAAATAATCAATCTAACAAAAACAAACCAAACAAACAGAAGACAAGTGTTCTAATGATGGCCATACTTATATTCAAAATTAAATCTCTATATAATTATTTCAGTCAAGAAGTGTCCAACGACAAAGTTGAGAAACCAATAAAGTACTTAGAGTGAGAATAATATTTTCTAATATATATTCTTACACACTATGCATTTTAGTACCTATTAGATGTACTAATATGATTGGGTAACTATTTATGTTGTGAAGAAGACTGGGGGAGAAAAAGGAGGAACAAGAATCTCGGAATACCCTAGACACAATCCGCATATCAATAGATTTCTAAAAAGATGGTAGGAGAGACCCCTGGTCCTGGATGTAAGGGAATGCCAGGACAGAGTAACGAGAGGGGGTTGAATGGAGAAAAGAGGGAGGGAAGGGGGCTTATAGGACTTTCGGGGAGGGAGGAAACGGGAAAGGGGAAGTGATTTGGAATGTAAATTAAAAAAATAAAATAAAATAAATAATAAAAAAAAGAAGAAAAATGGATGACTATGTGGATAATAGAATTACCGTTTCAAACATGAATGAAACACATCTACTTATAAAATAGTGTTTTAGTGATCATAAAATTTTCTTTTAATTATTCTTATAAGATGTTAAGAAAAGAAGGAATTACATTTACTGAATATTAACAAATAAGCAACTATTAAGAGATAAGCAATAACAGAAAATCTGTCCTTTGTTATTACCTGTGTTGACTAATTTTACATCAACTTGACATAAGCTAGAGTCATCAGAGAGTCAGGATCTTCAATTGAGAAAATGGCTACATAAGATTGGTCTCTAGGCAAGCTTCTAGGGCATTTTCTTAATTAATCATTAACTAGGGAGGGTCCAACTTATTGTGGGTGGTGTTACCCATAGGCATGTGGTCCTGGGTTCTATAAGAAAGCAGGCTGACTCCTCCATTGGGGACCCCATGCTCAGCCCAATTGTTGGCTGTGAGCATATGCCTCACCTCTGTATTTGTTAGGCTCTGGCAGAGCCTCTCAGTGGACATCTGTATCAGGCCCCTGTCAGCGTGCTTTTCTTGGCATCCACAATAGTGTCATAGTTAGGACTGAAGGAGCTGCATAATTAGAACTGAAGGGTTTGCAACCCCATAGAAAGAACAATATCAACCAACCAGATACCACAGAGTTCCCAGGGACTAAGCCTCCAATCAAGGAAGACACATGGTTCTGGCTGCATATGTAGCAGAGGACAGCCTTGTCAGGCATCAATGGAAGCAGAGGTCCTTGGTCCTATTAAGAAGTTTTGATAGGTGCCCCATGGTAGGAGAATCGAGGGCAGGGAGGTGAGAGTGGGTGGGTGGGTGGGTGGAGGGACATCCTCATGGAAGCAGAGGAAGGAGGGTACAGGAGAGGTGGCTTCGGGGAGAGGGGAAAACCAGGTAAGGGGATAAAACTTGAAATGTAATTAAATTAAAAAAAATAAATGAATGAATAAATAAATAAATAAGAAGAGAAAGAAAGAAAGAAAGAAAGAAAGAAAGAAAGAAAGAAAGAAAGAAAGAAAGAAAGAAAGAAAGAAAGAAAGAAAGAAAGAAAGAAAGCAGGGTGAACAATCTACATGAAGGAATCCAGTAAGTAGCACCCCTTCCCGGCCTACAGGTTCCTACTGTTAAAACGTTCTTCAATTGTGAACAGAAATTGGTACCAGGATAGTAAGGTATTGCTGTCACCCCTGCCACTGGTGCAGCCATAGTAGCAGGATCTTCTTTGCAGGCTGCCCAAACCCCCTCACTTCTCTTTTAAGAGCTATAATTAATACTTCCAACTTTGCCAGCTGGACTGAGACCCATAGAATCTCTAAGTACTAATACTGCTTCACATGTTTCAAAGATAGAGGACGACAAGAACACAGATACTGTATCCCAGAAACAACCAAGATTGTACCTCTCACTGGTAGCTGAATTCAGTAATGTAAGTGTCACCTAAGTCATACTGATTTTGAAGGCATAAAAGGATCATGGAGGGCAGCTGAGGCTTGGAACTTTGAGGGACTAGGAGAGACCACTCATAGTGAATGTGCAGTCTTAGTGTCAGTTGTAGATGCAAGATTGAATGGGTCATGCAGAGTTGAGGCTTGCACCATGAAAGGTTATTGGTAAAAGTGCAGTTCAGTTTCAACAAAAGACCCCGATATTTTGCAGATGCCAGTACCAGAGGATGACCACTAAAAACAGCAGCAGCAATGGAGTTGAGTCTGCCTAATCTTACAAGACAAGCTGTGTGTGTTGCAGAGGGTGAAGCTGAAGATGTAGCCCAAGTCTTTTAGAAGAGCCCAAATGACCTTGAGTGAATTCCAGACACTGGATGTTATTTATGCTTTTAAAATTCAGTTTTGCTTTGTTCATATTGTGACTTTGCCCTGATTATTCCATCTTGAAGTAAGGAAGTATTTGGTTATTTTTGATTTTAGAGAAGCCCACAGTTGATAGATACTAAAGTTTTCAAAAGAAGATTTTAGAAAAATCGAAAGTTAAAAGAGACTGGGTATTTTTAGGGAGATAACTTTTCAAGGACTTTAAAGTGTTGGGCTGTGATACCTTTTAATTTTGTAAAATGTTTTATAGTATGATGTCTTTATTACTGTGTAGTCTCAATGGACAAGAAAGGAAAGGACGTGGCTTGGTAGTAATGTGTTTTTGTGTCAAGTAGACAAGGGGTCAACTGTCCTATCTAGCTTTACTTCAACCAGACACAAGGTAGAGTCATCACAGAAGAGGGGGTTTCAATTTAGAAAATGTATTCATAATATATAGTTGTAGGCAAGTCTGTACGACATTTTCATAATTAATGATTGATCAGGGAGGATCAAGCCCATTGTGGTTGGGACCACCCCAGAGCTGGTGGTCCTGCATTCTGTAAGAAAGCAGGGTGATCAAGCCATATGGAGTAAGTCAGTAAGCTACCATTTCCATGGCCTCTGTATCAGCTCCTGCCTCCAGGTTAGAAAGCCCTATTTGAGTTCCTGTCCTAACTTCCTTTGCTAATGACCATGAACTCTTTCTTCCCCAATTTGCTTCATTTTATCATTGCAATAGTAATCCTAACTAGAACATTTATTCATAGAGTTTAATTAGTAGAAGAAAACATTCGTTTAAATATGTAAGATTAACTCAAGGATAAAATATGAAAATAAAATTTCTTCCAGCTTTTAAAAACAGTTCAGGGACACCATGAACAAAGATTAGTCTATAGAGTATAGTATCTGTTTAATGTTGTTTCAAAATATTTGGATAAGGTTCATTGTTGTTGCTTTATGATGAAGTCATAAATAAAAGTTTATCCATATAATTTAAGTCATTTGCTTCCCTGCAGGAGAATATGAATATTAATATATCTGCTAACAAATAGAAGAGAAAGACTAATATATTCTTAAACAGTCTTATTTTTTCCAATTATTCTCAATTCAGTCATTCATTAAAACATTCAAGTAGTTCTTTCAGCTCTTGCTATTTTAGTATTTTTCCTCTCATCTTCCAGCATATGATGTCAAAAGTACCCAAATAAATAAAGAATAAACAATTTTGGAGAGTCCCTCCCAATTTTCAATAGTACCTAAAGAAGCACATATGCGCTAAGGTTCAGCCTCAGCATGAAGAGGGCCCTGAGAAAGGCAGGAATGGCAACAATACTGACTCAATAGTGATGTGGAGTCAGTAATAGATGTGAGCTGTCAGTTCTGGTACTCTCTTTGTTCCCTGAGGATTCTCATCATCCTTTCTTCATGCTTTCGCCTTCTCCCAACCAGAAAGCCTGAACCTAATCTTTTATTTACTAAAGGAACATCATCAAGGCTTTGTTCATAATTAATACGCATCAAAAATTCTTAAATTTGCATACATTCTATGAATTCCAGATCAATAGTCCCAATCTTCATTTTCGTAGAGTAGAAACCAAACGCAAAGCAAAAGCACATTACCTTACAGGTTTACACAGTCTGTTCTTCCTGGGTACCTGGGCACAGCTTCTGTGGTTTCCTGGTATGGCAAACAACAGTCATTAGTAATTATATAAGAAAAGAAAGATGACAGACTACTGAAATTAAAATCATTTTTTGCAAAGTTTTAAAATTTATGTAAGTAAATCAGATAGCTTTCTCTAATATCTTTTCAGGCATTATCATCTCCAATTCTTCAAATAGCTAGAACAAAGTACTAACATTTTATATGCTTCTACATCATCTGTTAATTCTCTAATATTTGTTTCCTCATCCTAGCAATTCTACAGCCTCCTGTATTCTCCTTCTAATGCTATTTGTTCCTAAATAATATATAAGTTTCTCTTTTTTCTATCCATGCATTTTCTTCTTGAGACCACTTTAACTCTCTATCCTTGGTGTCACCAAGTTCACCCTGTCTAATTAATGCAGCAATCATTGGACTGGAGGGTACATGTATCTCCTCATGATTCCAAATTCAAGGCCAAGTCTCACAATGAACAGTTTCTACAGAGGACCATGTAGGCTTTTCTAGCCTCTGTGGCTATGTTGTCTAAATCCTTTTCCATAGCCCTAACGGCAAAAGAGAAGGCCTGATTCTCATCCTCCAACGCATCATGCCCATCTCCAGTCCTTATTTCTGAGAACTACATTTGTTTCATTTACTACAGTGTGATTAGCTCTGAGTAATGGTGGAAATATATTCCCTTAAAAGAAAGATTCGGAGTAAAGTAGTAAATCCAGCACACATGGAATCATGGGGATCAACAGCCTGGCAATGCTTCAAGGGCAGGAACTGTGTCATACTTCCCCTTACAGAGTCATGCCAGACTCAGCACATCTGGAAAAGCTTTACAACTTTAACCCTGAGTTACAATGATAAAAGCAGATTAGTTGTAAGATAATTCATTCTCTTAAGGTTTATAGCAGATATAGAGGAATGTCTACCAACACTATCAGTTTAGTTTTAACAATGTTCTCCAAAGTAACATTTAAATATTAAAAGTATAATATGATATCTACCCCTTTAGAAGAATAACTTCCAGCATGTGTGTGTGTGTGTGTGTGTGTGTGTGTGTGTGTGTGTGTGTGTGTGTGTATTCTTTGCCTTTTGGGAAAATTTCTGTTGTTAGTTAAATAATGTCAAGAAAGTAAAAATTTTCTTATTTTAAAAATTAAAAGTAAGTTTCATACTAGATCTTCAATTAACCGGGCTATCTTATTCTCAAGGTTCAGGGAATATTGTAGCATTTGAGGCAGAAAGGTTGTAGCAGCCAAAGATCATAGAGAATTGATGCAAAATAGTGCCTCCTAGACAAGACATGGTGATTATACTCATAAATTCATGAGAGCTGAGAGTTCATAGATTGGCCCCATCAACATTTCATTATTGGCTCATGAGACCCTCCCACACAACCTTGAGGTACAATTAACAGTTAATGATGGCTGAGGAAAGGTGTGTCACTTTTTTTACAGTGGTATAAACATTGATAAATTATCCATGCTTCAGTAAATAACTGCCTGTCTATTCTCATACAAGCAACCATAATTAAACTCTGTCAATCACACAAAATAAAGACATAAAAGTGGAAGGGGACTTTGGAAAAAAATGTTTTCAGCAGAAGAAAGTGGATGAGAGAGGGTAATAGAGATTGACAATAACTAGTGTTCATTTTATATATAGTTACACTCAATGATCTATCTTAATATACATAGCAACCTAGGACCCTTCATGTACATTACTTACACATTCCTATTTAACAAAACTAGCATTTTTTTTTAAAGAAAACTAGGACTGCCAATCACCTACATAGGCCAGCAAAGACATTCCTCTTTTAACAATGGAATATTTGTCTCTTCCCAAATTGCATCAGTTTCTATTCAAACACATTCCTAGTTATATGCAGGTAAATGAGGACAAGGCTCTCCAGCCTAAATTAGCCTCAATAAGAGTAACTTTGTCCATGAATATTTTATTTATCACCTTATGCATAAATAAAATAGAATGTTCATATAATTAAAATCAGATGCATCATGAAAGAGGGTATGAACAGTAGAAAAAAGTATATATCTCAAAAGTATCAATCAACATAGAAAATCCCAAAATTACTCACTTTAGTAATCAGCTACTCCTTTATATCTCACAAAAGAAGCCCCAGGCAACACCCTGGGTCCCTTACCTACTTTCTCATGCATATGGCCTGGTATCCTTTGACAAGTACATTCCTGATCTGTACTTTCACTTTGCTTTAGTGTATCACTTGTCACTTCAAAATCAATGTGAATTTATTTCAGTTCCCAAGCACCTGGAAACACCAGGTCAAGATGGTCACCACCAGTAGCAATTTTGTATTGACCTCTCCTTGTTTGTGTCCTTGAATCAGCCCTGAATGAAAACATAGTTTCTTGAATGTGAATGCTCCACTTGAGCTTATATGTTTGAATGTTTAGTCTTCAGAGTCATCAGTTGGTGGTACTCTTTGTGAAGGATTAGGAAGTTTGATCTTGTTAGAGTAAGTCTATCACTGTAGGAGGACTTTAAGATTTCAAACTTGTTCCTAGTCTCTCTCTCTCTCTCTCTCTCTCTCTCTCTCTCTCTCTCTCTCTCTCTCTCTCTCTCTCTGTCTCCCCCCCTCTCTCTCTCTCTTCACTGCCTCCCTCCCTTTCCCTCCCCCTCCCCCTCTCCTTGTTCAGTAATGGAATGTCCATAGAGATGGACCCAACAGATTAACATAGAACTCACCTACACTGGAATTTCCTAATGTGCTTTAAACCAGGCCTGCAAGCTCACTTGGGTATCTATCTATCTTGGTAAGGGGGAGACCCCAGCATGCTGAACTTCTACAAAATAAAACACTCTTTGCGTCTGGGGTGTCATTCTTCAGCGAACTAAGAATTCTTACAGACTATGTTGGTAATGAGTTAAATGGGCAAAGAGTACCTTCTTTTTCATGTTTCAAAATGCCCCTTAGCATAACTCAGCAACACTAACCCAAGTTGTCCTCATCATTGCCATACTGTATTTATCTTCTTTACTTCTTTCCTACCTGGTTTACAATTATTTTCTTACTTCTCTTTCTCTGAGACTGACTTTGAAAAAACATAAACAACATATTACTGTTATTTTTTCTTATTAATTCATTACACCACTGGAACATTATGATTACCCAGTATGGGTGAATAAAGTTCATCTTTCAGATTAAAAGCAGTCAATATGTTAATAATAAAAGCAAAACCAAAAGCAGTATATGCACTCTGTATTGAAATAGAAGTAAATTAATATATGAAACAGCTTGAAAGTCACAATACATACTTGAAAAGTCTGCAAGTGTTTCTCACACCATTGAGCATGTGAGCAGTCTTTAAAAATGATGACCACTGCCAGGTGGTGGTGACGAATGCCTTTGATCCCAGAACTTGGGAGACAGATACAGATAGATCTCTCAGTGTGAGTACAGCCTGGTCTATGGGAGTGAGTTCCAGGACAGCCAAAGCTACATGGAGAAAATCTGTTTGAAAAAACAAAAATAAATAAATAAAAAATGATGACCACATTTGATATACATAGCAGTGTTTGTATAGCAAATAAATACTGAACCACAACTTTTCTATTATTTTGTGAAGATTTTGATTTTTATAAAATTGCAACCATGGTACTGATTGTTATTCCTCAAATGCTATAGTTCATCAATCTCTGAATGCATGAATTTTCTGTATTTAAATTTTTCATTCTTGCAATTAAAGTGAAATAGTTCGGTATCCTAATACTACAAATAAAAACACTGAAGCATGGTGGGAAAAATGACCATAGTAAATTCATAGATAATTGTACACATGCCTTCCTCTCTCTCTCTTTTGCCGAGTGACTTTCAGATGACCTGCTAATGAATTTCATAATAGCCTGATCTAAATCTGTTTTCACTAATAACAGTGAGAAAAGAGCCAGAGGTTGGACAATTACTAGAAAGATGAAAGGGTATAAATAATACACATACTGCATAATAGGCCCATTTGGATTATCTGTGGGCCAGTGGCAAGAGCACTGTGCCCTAATCCACTCTTAGCTGCACAGTACTTCCTCATGATTATATCAGATTTACAAAGAGAGAGGTAGGGTGAATGGGAAAGTTAGAAGACATAGTTGCTAAGTGGCTACTGCCAAGAATTCCAGATCATGTACAAGTACTTTTTGGTTTAATACATTTTCCCTTCTGAGCCTTTGTAGTCATTTAAATTGTATATAGGCTAACAGACAGCAGCAACAAATACTTTTTTGGTCAAATACAACTAGACCAGAATTCAAAGTTTAGCATTTGGGGGTTAGGATGTAGGTCACTGTCAATCCCTTGCCCAGCATGCTCGTCACCCTAGCTTTGATATTCAGCACCAGGCAGAAATGATTTCTGTCCTTCTTTTCTAATGATGGCAAAATTATATAATGTCTTGTCTTCAAAATATGGAGATGTCTTAAAACTTCCTGTAAGAGACCTATCTAAAAGAAAAATGCTCAATATATTATGTAAGCTGTAACTGCTAGTTGTCCAATTATATTACTATCCTTGGGGACAAACCCATTCCTCACAATCAGCATTTTGTAAAATAGAGGTAAAATGGTTTCTATTTGTTTTAGAGAGATGCTTCTTTGGCTGGAACTGGAGAGATGACAGTGACAACTGGAGAGATGAGTGAAATCTATGTACATTTCTGGTCCTAGCTGGGGAAATGACATTCTAAACTTCCTAGAAGGTCATTAGTAGGTCATCTAAATTATATCAGATTACTATTGGTTGAACAGCTTTTGATAAGAAATAAGGACATGCTACCACTTCCTCCCTTCGGGATTAATCCAAATAGGTCTGTCAATCACCTGGGCAGGGAAATATGTCTAAGGAAGTGGTATCTGATCTAGGGACATTAGAAGTAGTAGAAAACCTGCCTAATTTGCCCAATGGCTTCTATGGCCATTGTTTAATCCCACCTTGTTAGTGCTTCTCTTTACTCTGCTATAAACACTGCCTTCTATTACTATACTTTTTGTATGTCCTTTGAATTCTTGCATCAGAAATTTTCATGATTGGAAGGGAAAGGCAGGCCAGAGCCAGATCTTGAAGAAATAACTTTCTTAGGTAGGCAAAACTGGTATTTTACACTCTGAGGAAATTTTCTAAAATTTAATTGAAGAGGAGACTGGTATTTAGTTAAGAAAGATTTATAAAATATCAGTAAAATATTAAATATTATACTAGACACTAGGGAAATAAGAATTAAATAACAATATCTAGTTTAAAATATCTGTCATTGATTGATACATGATATCTGAGACAATATATGTGTTTTATATATATATATGTATATATATATATATACATTATATACTTTCACAACACTGCTCCACAATAATTATTAATGTATAAAACATTTAGAAATTTTAAGTGATTTGCCTGAGGATACATAATTGAAATATGTTTCACTGTATAAACATGTATAAACATGCCTATTCAGTCCAGAATCTCTGCTATGAGATATTATCTCTTGGATGTTATTTTCTTAACTGCTTGGACAAATGAGAATTCTTTATCAGCATATTATGGGGGATATTTGTGCATAGTTATTTGATACAAATATAAAAAAGAGACATAGATAAGCAAAAGATAGAGAGATGATCATAGAGAGATAAATTATATATAATGATAGATGATAGATAAATGATAGGTAGATAGATAGATAGGTAGATAGGTAGATAGTAGACAGACAGATTTATAGATGATAGATAGTGTCATTATTCCCTTAGTGAGTATTGTGATTATGTAACAGTACAAAATAGGAATCATGTTTAATCACTTGAGTAGTCATGCAGAAACCTGGGCATTGGTACAAAGCAATCAGTGACTACATACAAGTAAACTGTGGGTCAAAGTTCCTCACCAATAACCTGTGATTGGAATACAATTGCATATGAAGGTTATACCACAGGATGTAACTGGACTTTGTATGGAGATGATTTGATACTTTGTAAAGGAAAAATGATGTTCTGGATTTTTCCTCAACATGATACATTTTAAGATATGAGATCTGTATGAACCTCAGTTCCTCATTTGTGTATTGTGAATGAATGATATGTACTTCACAGAACATTTGTAAGCAAATATTGCATCAAATAACAAGTGTAAACAAATAGAATTTCCAAATACATACTGCTATGGATTGATCTTGAACATGGTCTGTTGCTAAATGAAAAGGTTTGCTTGAGGGGCTGGAATTAATAGTTGATAATGTCATTTAAAATTAGCAAGACATTTACTGTAAGAGTCAGGTATTTTTTCTAGATTGTTATAAAACAACAAGCCCTGTGCTTTCCCTTTTCCTACCTACTGCCTTTTCTCCATTTTACACAATGATGAATATCTCTTACCATAAAACAGCTAGGTTATCTTAAACTAAACCTTGGATGTGTAGCAAAACACAAGCTCAATCAATTTTATCACTTAATCTTATAACCATCACACTTTTATCTACCTTAGCCACTTAAAAACAGAGATGTTTTCAAAGATATCACATACTGTAATGATGTTCTAAGTGGATATTGTAATGGTTATTTTTTGTCGACTCAAAGCGACAGGTTACAAACCATCATAGAGAGAATTCAGGGCAGGAATTCAAGGCAGTTTTCTGGAAGCAGGAACTGAAGCAAAAAACATAGAGGGGTGCTGTTTACTGACTTCCTCCTCATGGGTTAGCTGGCTTTCTTACACCACCCAGTACCAATAGCACAGGAATGTCACCAAACACAGTCATCAGGGCCCTCCTACATACATCATTCATTCATTCATTCATTCGCCACCCTACCCTAGACTGGTGAATGTTTTATGTCTTTTTGTTTAATGAAGGCAGCAATTATGAATGTTAAATATGGGTGACCATAATAAATAATTACAGAAATGGAGAATGCAGTAGCCATACATATTTTATTCCTTGCTATTTATTCTATAGATAAAGTGACAAATGCTTTTAGGAAACAATATCTTTTGATGACTCTTCTGTCTTTTCAATTATTTTTAATACAAATGCTGTTTCCATTATGAATAGTTTCACAATGAAATCTTTTCAGAATAGTATTGATGTGAGATTGTCGTTTTATTAGTAGAATGAATATTATTAGTCAAAAATAGATACTGTAATTGTTGCACAAAGATAAGAAAAAAATAACCCCGGGTGGGGAGATGGTTCAGCAGGTAAAGCACTTGCCACATAATAATGAGAACCTGAATTCAAATTCTCAGAGCCCAGATATAATTTGACAATAAAATGCACACCTGCCATGCTAGTTCTTCCAGATCATAGACATTAATATTCCTAGAAGCTCATGAGCTTTGACAGATACTTTGACATATGCAATAGCAAATACCAAAGAGTCCCTGTCTTAAACATGATGGAAGGTGAGGACAAACATTTGAGATTATATTTTGAACTTACACATAGACCATTGTATGTGTGCTCCTGCATTCAGACACACATACAAGCACACACACACACACACATACACACACACACACACATACACACACATACACACACACACACACACACACACACACACACACGACTTTCGGTATTATTTATATGCATTTTTGAAAACTTATATATGTTTGTATGTGATTTTTATGAATAATAATTAAATAATATTGTTGCAAAATAGAATACACAAAATATATACTTGGCATTAATGTACTAAAGTATCATTAGACAAGTATTTATTGCTTGAACAAAAACTGCAATTTTCTCCTATGTCTATCACTGGAATTTCCTGTAGGTTCTGCCAATAAAGATTATTGGAGAGACAGAGGAAATCAAGAGTGTAGGAAGATGCAATTGGTTCCCATATCTAGATAATTCTCTTCTCAGGATCACCATACTTTACTCCTCTCAAGGATATTACTTCTAAACAAGCAATACATCCTCCATGCTTGGTCCCCAATGTACAACAGCTCTCATTAAGTCCTATGAGGTCCAAGCCTCTTTCAATGAGTTGAGCTATAGAATCAAGCAAGGACCAACATTTTAGAAAGTATGGTTACCTATTCCAGTTATTTCCTTCACAGAGGACTAAGCTTCTGTCACAGCTAGATTGTGTCCTCCAGTCAGATGGCAGAGTACTACTATAAGAGGCCTCCTTACTCGACTTGTAGATTCTATAAAATCTCTCCATTCCTACAGGTTATCTGCTTCCTGAAGTTAGCATCTCTGGGTATCTTACCATGTTTTTTACACTTTAGAGTCTTTCTACTGGACTACATAGTTGTATTTCTAATTTACTGCCATAACATGGTTTCTAATAGCCGTGAGAAAAGGAGTCCCCATCTACTCATTGAATTCTATATCTGCTTAATTGGGGGGTAATAGAGGGAATCATATAAATAGTACCTAAAGTGGTGTTCCCAGATTGTTTTCTAGGGAATTTTATTGCTAAGACTTTCCTTTGCAAAGTGAAGTTCACAGCCATAAAGAGATAGGAAATGGTATCTTCCCACAGAAAACTATTAGCGGCTCAGCTCACACTAGTGCAATAAAGACTGTGGGAAGTCTAGCAGAAGAGAAACCTGTTTTAATATTGACTCAGCATCTCTTCCCCCAAATTATTTGACTGAGGAAGCTGTTTTCTTTTCATTTAGTTTCTATTACTCTCCCATCCTAAGGCATATATTGAGAAATAGAGTTCTGTATAATCCTAAGGAAGTCAGGAAGTTTTATAATTTGATGGAGTTATTTTATTCAACAGCGTTTTATTAGGGAGGAGTCATTAAGCCTTACATGCTTTTATTTATGTTTCTACTGTGAAGAATAAGTAACATTCATTGTGTTAGATTCAGAATGAAGATAAGAAACATATGGAGGGTGTCAAATTCCAGGAAAACAATTGTGGGAAATTAATTACAATATAAGAGAGCACTAGAGAGAGGCAAGTAAGACTTATATTTTATTAGATGGAGATAGGTGTGATTAAAGTTATGATTAAGGTATGAATTAGCTATGGTATAATAATACCAGTGCTCAGGAATTTTTGCAGCTGTAGTACATTAATGGGCTTTTATTTTAAACATTTTCTATGTTCTGAGTGCCTGAGCGTTCTCTCTCTCTCTCTCTCTCTCTCTCTCTCTCTCTCTCTCTCTCTCTCTCTCTCTCTCTCTCTCTCTTTCTCTCTCTCTCTTTTGATAGATAGAAATAGACAGACAGACAGACAGATATGGATTATAAAGATATATATTTTAAGGGGAAATATAGCCTTCCCTTTCCTATCTGCAATCATTCCCACTGCATCCTTTGTTACTCTGCTTAAAAGTCTTGGCATCTAGTTTTTAAAATATATTGCTTCATATATATGAATGTAAAAATTAGATTCATAAATACATAATTATAATCTGCTCAGTCCACATAGTATTACTTGTATTTATATGATTTCACAGATGATCACATGGCACTACATAAGCAAGGGCTCTTCTATTGCTGCCTTGCTTTCTTCATATTTAAATGGAGAAAATAGCAGAATTTGCTTGATGTAATTGAGATGAAGACTCAATATTGCCTGGCTTAGATGAAGATAGAGATCTACTTGGCTTTTAATTACTTAACGTATTCCCTAAACCAGAAATGGGTTTCTGTGTAATTATACCATCTTTGTTTATATAAAGAAATATTTATGAGTATTAAAATGTTCTTTAGAGTCTAACTTCTTGAGTTGTTTGTATATAATGAATATTAGCTCTCTGTTGGATGTAGTGTTGGTAAAGATCTTTTCCCAACTTCTTGGTTGCTGTTTTGTCCTATTGACAGTGTTCTTTGCCTTACAGAAACTGTAATTTTCTGAGGTTCCATTTGTCCATTCTTGATCTTAGGGCATAGGCTATTGGTGTTCTGTTCAGGAAAATTTCCCCTGTGCCCATGTGTTCAAGGCTCTTCCCCAGTTTCTTTTCTATTAGTTTCAGTGTGTCTGGTTTTATGTGGAGGTCCTTGATCCACTTGGAGTTGAACTTAGTACAAGGAGATAAGAATGGATTGATTTGCCTTCTTCTGCATGCTAGCCGCCAGTTGAGCCAGCACCATTTGTTGAAAAGGCTATCTTTTTTCCACTGGATAGAATGGAGTACAGAGCTAAACAAAGAATTTTCACCTGAGGAATATTGAATGGCTGTGAAGCACCTAAAGAAATATTCAACATCCTTAGTCATAAGGGAAACCCAATCGAAACAACCCTGAGATTTCACCTCACACCAGTCCAAATGGCTAAGATAAAAAACTCAGGAGACAGCAGGTGCTGGAGAGGGTGTGGAGAAAAAGGAACATTTCTCCACAGCTGGTGGGATTGCAAGCTGGTATAACCACTTTGAAAATCCGTTCGGCAGTTTCTCAGAAAACTCGGCATAATACAAATTGTGGAGCAGAGTCTGAGGGAAAGACCATCCAGAGACTATCCCACCTAGTGATCCATCTCATATACAGTTACAAAGCCCACCATCTCATATACTATTACCAATGCCCACAAGTACTTGCTGACTGGAGCCAGATATAGCTGTCACCTGGGAGGCTCTGCTAGTGCATGACAAATACAGCGGGGGACACTCTCTGCCTGCAGGGTCCCCAATGAGGAGCTAGAGAAAGGAGCCAAGGAGCTGAAGGGGTTTGCAGCGCCACAGGAGGAAAAACAATATGAGTCACCCCGTACTCCCAGAGCTCCCAGGGACAAAACCATCAACCAAAGAGTACACATGGAGTTACCCATGACTTCAGATACATAGGTAGCAGAGGATGGTCTTGTTAGACACCAAAGGGAGGAGAGGCCTTTGGTCCTGGAAAGACTTGATGCACTAGTGTAGAGGAATACTGGGACAAGGAAGCGGGAGGAGGGTTGATCGGGGAAAGGGAGATGGCTTATGGGATTTTTGGGGGGGAGGGGGAACCAAGAAAGTGTACAACATTTGAAATGTAAATAAAGAATATATCTAATAAAAAATGTTCTTTAGAATGATGTACCCAAGTAATCCTTTTCTATAAATAAAAATTGTCTACAGAGTTTAAAAACACGTGGTTGAAAAACAAAACAATAGAAAAGTTGGATATAAATCTTGCCTCTTTCATCTTTAGTAGAAGGATGTTTTAAATAAAATTGAAATTGTTTATCTATAGTAGGTGGGTATTTTCATGAATAGGGGCAAAATTATTTATATAAAAGTATTTTTTGATTCTGAGGTTTAGTCCATTTGAACAGACTTCGTGGTCTGTCTTCTCTTATGGCTGATTTTCCCTAGAGTAATTTTATATAAGGGAAACATTGAGGAATCATCAAGTACTAAGGAAAAGGGCAAAGCGAACTGCCATCCAGATTTCAGTGTTGATTATAGAGAAGCAAAAAGAAGCAGAGATTGTTCGACTGTAATTCAGATCTTCTCAGCCTCTGACTGCGCTTGGCTGTCCCACCTCCTATGTCTCAGAAAGGCTGTTAGTAACACTAGGGACGAGGAAGCCAGATCATGTCTTGGTACCCAAGGAAACTTATCTCCCCATTTTTATGAATCGAAACCAGAGATGCAGGCTTGTTATGGTTTTATTTAGCATCATATTTAGGAAAGTGTAACATATGATAGTAACCATAATCAGAATATACAGTTATAGTACACTGAGTGACCTTCCTAGAACCTCCTGGTGTTAAGGCAAGCAACTTCTTTTTAAATGTGAATTTAGTGGGAAATAGCAACAGTATTGCAGCATAACTAAAGCTATGCACATATGCATACATAATTTATAAACTATGTATTATTTATGTGTATATAATGCCACATTTTATTGAGGTAAAAGAACACCGCAAGGTTAAAAAGAAATGTCTAAACATGATATAAGCAGTCCAATGCCACTGGAAGTTCTTGTAAAATCGTAAAGGCCTCCAGCATGCTGTATAAACATACCAATAAATATTTAGAGTAGAAACTAAGCCAAAATAAACAAATTTAAGGCAAGCTTTAGAAGGGTCAGTATGTCTGAGTTTATCTGCTTTGTGTAGAAAATGTTATTTACAGTGACAATTAAAAATATGGAATAATGAAGACAAAGGTTGACAAACTCATTTTGACTCTACCTTTTCCACATAGATGTTGATTATGTTATTATTATTATTACTTTATTGTACAGAAAATTTGTATTTTCAGTAGCCTTCTAAATTTAAATTTGAAAAGTAACATTGTTTTGAGCCCATACATGCTCATTCCACATTTGAAATAAAGACGTTCAGTTTTCACATCATATCTGAAATGAGATCACCTATACCAACCTCAATAATTTGTGTTCTGTCAGTGAGGAAAATGGAAAATGTCAAACTACAGTACCCAGGTTTTCCTGGCTGCAAATTACTCAACAGTACTGCTTACTTCCATTGTATCTTTGGAAAGGTAAACTATCCAGTACACAAGGTTGAATCCTGCAAATGCTACTGGGAAGAGAATTCGAGAATACTGATCTATTTTGCTGGTGCCCCCAGTGGCTGGTAAAAGCAATGGGGGAGAGACAGGCGTTGATTGTAAGATGGGCGTTCTACTGAGGACGTTACTGGCCTCGGAAGATGGAACAATTGGCAAAGTCAGAGACCTGATTCTCTTCTTCAGATGATACTTGGAGTCAGAATGCTAAGAAAGAAAGGTAACAATCATCAACAAAGCAAAATGACAGAGATACCCTGTCTAGACAAGCATGACCTTACCACTGACACATATTTATTAACTATGTATGGTAAATAATCAACAAATTCATAGTAGTATGTTATATCATCATTTTCCTAAAAGTTACAGCAAAGCTTTTATTTTGTGTGTGTGTGTTTGTGGTGGTAGTGTTTAAATTGCACATCTTAAATATGTCTCTACCAGTAGGCAACTCATTCTGCCCTCAAGTAAATACTGAAGATGGCCGCACTCCCCCTCCCCCCACTTTTTTTTATGCTGTCTGGGAATTATAATAAAGATTTCATATGTTCTAGGCAAGTATTCTACCACTGAACCATATATCTCCAGCCTTACTTCAAAAACGAGTAGTTTGCTTCAATCTGACATTGAATCCTTCACCAATAGATGCCAAACATTAAGTATATTTCAGCAATTAGATAGAAAATTGTACTATTAGGGAAAATAGATCCATCCAGGTTACAAAATTAGACTTAATCCTCCAAACCAATAAATGCACTTGATCAAGTATGTCTCTCTTGTTTTCACTGCTTCAGAACACTGTCTTTGTTTCCCTTCCTGTGTCTCTGTCTTTCTGCCTCTGTCTCTCCATCTCTCTTGGTCTCTGTCTCTGCTTCAACATTATCTATTAAAACTAAATGAAGGCTAAGGATTGAATCCTGTGGTCACTAGGCTGTGGTTCATTTGTTCCAGAGTAACAATAGTTTTGTCTTAACATACCACACACTAGTGTCTTAAAATACTAAATTGGCACTACTTTATGAGTGTTTTCAATCATATTTCTCAGACTCTAATTTCATTAATTAGTATTACGTTACCCATTAAAATGTTTAATTATTATCTACCTGAAAGCACAAAATGCCACTGTTCCATTCTACAAATTAAGAGCCTTCCATACATGTGGATCACTAAACTCCTTTTCTCTAGCAAAATTTCTATAACCATGATAGAGTGGAAAAGGACAAACCCTCAAGAGACTTTCTTTATGGACTCCTCACTGTGAGCATCATATATAACCTGACTGAAACTTGTTTTTCTTCCTATTTCAGTCAGAACGAGGTAAGATCTGACTCATTCATTGAGATTGAGAAAATAACTATAAATATAATACATCAGAAGATTATAAGATGTTGGTATTTTCTTTTTTAGTGTTTTAGAGTAGAAAAGCAATTTTTATTACCTTGGCATTCCCGTATTGGCATAAAAACTCAATAAAGGTTACCAAGGGACCCTAGTCCAGAGATAAGAGCTATGAATCAGAAATAGTAAGATAACATTAGCCTGGAACTAAGCATCTCTTTCATTCCTTCTGTTGCAAACAATCTTTGAAGAGCATTTCCTAGGATATTAGATTCTATAAACTCCACGTTACAACTTCACATCTACACTGGTGATAAGGATTAGATGGACCTTCAATATCAGGGGCTCTGACTCCACCTCAGCCTTAGTTCCTATCTTTCATGCTGGAGACAGTCATACCTGTTGTCATACATACCTTCCTAATTTTATAAGAATTTGAGCAAAACCTAGCAAATCTTAGTTGTGTCTTTTCAATTATGTGCAGCATGCACTTGCTTCCCTTTTCCATTTCTCAATTACTTAGCTTCTTAAAGTTATGTTCCCTTGCTACCCCACCTTTAAATGTGGTGATAGAAGGTACCTGCATCACCCACTGTCACCAATGATGTCACCTTCATACACTTTCCTGACTCTAGAACTCCTGTAGCCTGGAACATATTATCTCTTCTATATATAACTATTTCTATTTAGTCTTATCTCTTTCACAGCAAGATATCTTCTTAATGATATAGGCTCATTTTGTTCAAGCAAGAGTGTCTAGACAGTGCATGGAACAGAGCATATTTTTAAAACTTATGCTTAATCAACAGATGAATGAAAATGTAAATATTTTTCTGTAAGTTGACAAGCACTATGAAAAAATTTAAATGAATAATTTTACTTACTCGTTGAAAACATGTTTGATGTCATATCATGCTCATTTTAGATATGAAAAATTGAAATGGAGTAAGGAAGCTTGCTTAGACCTATGTGTGTAGAGGGGTGGATTCAAGTTAGGTGCTGAAGACCCTGCCCTTAGCAATTATTATCCTGTGATTCCCAAAAGCATTACCCAGGTTTTCTCAGGCTCTAAAGTATTAATATTTTAAATTGAATAATTTTTTTTCTGGATGAAGACTGTCCTATATAATCTTGGTCAATGCTGAAGACCTTGCTTGACAAGGTCCCAATAGCACCCTCGTACCAATTCATGACAACATGCAGGCATTGTCCAATGCCTACTGAGAGAATAGCTGTGTTTAAAATCCAGTTTGTTTACCTGCCCAGCAGTAACTGGACAAGAGGTAAATGGTAATCATTTCGTTAGGGATTCCAACAGAAACAAATGCAAAAATATAAAGAAATGCAGGAGTTCTGTATTTAATGCTGTACATTGGATAAACAGCTACTGGATAGTAAAGAATTGGCAGCCAGAGGATACTAGGTGCCAATTTAGAAGAAAAACATTATATTTCTGAAATGAAAAGAAAGCTGATTTTGCAAACCCTTTAAGCTACAGGTTTGTATCAGACCCCACCTGCTCTATTGTAAACCCAGCAGCTTAGGTTGATGGTAAAATAGGCTTTTGTCAGAGTCCAGATGAGGGCTCAGCTTGAGGCTGTCAGTGTTTTGAGTGGAACGCCTGTGGTTTTGAAATTTTCCTAAGCTCCCCTGCTGCTGAGTGCCGTCCTGCTCTGGGTATTTTTAGAGTACCTCTTTGTTTTAAGTAACATTATATTGCAAAGGTATTTTGAGTTAAAGTAGACAACATGATAATCAATTATTTGATGTAGGTATAAAGCATTAAAGAAATACTTGATATTTGCCTAGTATTTTAAATAAAGTGGCCAAAATATATCACCTCTATAACATATTTTTAGTTATTTATTATTATTTTATTTATATAAGTGTTCTGCCTGCATGCATGTATGTGCACCATGTGCTTGCTGTGCCTTGTGACTGAGGAAGCCAACGAGAACATTAAATGCCCTGGATTTGTTGTTGCAGATGGATGCCAACCACCATGTTTGGGCAGGGAACTGAACCCAGACCCTCAGTAAGAGCAGCTAGTACTCTTAACCAATGAACCTAAATATATAATCTCTTAACACAGCTATTCTAATCAAGTCTCACGACTCAACACACGAAACAATTATTTATAGAACCACTCATTGTATGCACCAAAATAAGACAATTAAAAGCAAACAAAGCAAACCAAAAAACAAAACAGTATGTGTAAACAGTGGTCAAAAAACATCATGTTAATATTATGGAAAAATTAGAAGTGCATTATTTTTATAAACAGTTTATGTTGGAGCAAGAATTATTGAGACCACGGTGGATTACAAAATGTCCTCTGGAAAATGGCTTATTGGCATCTATCTGGTACATCAGATCCAGACTGTTTTTCAAGTGTACCAACTGGAGAACTGGGTGAGGATTTGATAGACTATATGGAGCAAACATCTCTCTAACAAACACATAATCACCTAATTGGCTCCTGTATCTCTAGTACATATATATGATGGAACAATCATGGAGAAGGGTCGCCCAGAGATTTGTGCTTCTTAGAATCTTTAGCAGTCTTATTTTTAGGGAGTACTAAAGGGGTTGAAAGAAATCTTAGCCAAATTTGGAAAAGGAGAAGTAACTTTTAGCATCCTACACTTCACATCTCTGTGCACAGTTGACTATAGCATGTTCAGGATATGGCATACATCTTGAAGAGGGAATGGCAAAAAGAACAGTTTCATTTCTGTCTTTATGCTCGAGTTCCTAACAATTAGCTTTGGGATTCTATACAAGCCAAGCTCATCTTTCTCTTTTCAGCTCTGAAATCATTCTTCTAGAAATGCAGACTCCTACAAATCGAGTTAGACATTCTCACGTGGATATTTTCATGCTACTCCTTGTTTTTAGCCAAAGCCTTTATCACAGTCAATTATGGACTTACTTCTCTCATTGGCATTTCTCTTCTTGCTGTACATGCCACTCCATGAGGGATAAGATTATATGGTGATAGTCCATATTCTGTATAAGAAACTTTACATATACATAAGGTCTAAATAATTTACCATAGCCTCTCCACAAATAGATGTCAGTTGTAAGAAGAAACAAACAGTGAATAAGGTGGCAATTAGGATATAGTCACTGTGCCTTCTGGCTAATGAAGTTTTGGTCAATTTTCTAGGCAGATTTTACATGCAGGTTCACAATGCTGTCACATCTCTTGCAAGGGACACATACCATATTAGGAAAAGCGCTAGTGAAGGGAACCCAGTGTTGGGTGTTGAGAGCATTCACACCAGGGAATGAGGCAAAGAGGGCTTAGACCTTTAAAGTTAACAGGAAACAAGCAAATTAATGTACTTCACCTTCACCACAGTAATCTGTGGTTTCTGTAGCGAATTTTTCAAAATAATGTTTTGATTATAACTGAATAGGCATTTTTAAATGTCATGGTATTTGGGGAAAAATAAAATGACCTTGCAATCATAATATAGCATTGTATAATGTAAATAGCCTATGTGCAATTTATATTTATTCTTCTCCATTCTATAAAGCAACTTGCTACGTTTTGCTGTGAACAAATGAAATATAAATGTCCTCCATAATCACCTGTATTTATTTTGATTCCTTGAAGTTTGTATTTTGGGATTTGGTTAGTTTTGGTCTTCGTTTTTACACTTTAGTCTTTCAGGAACAAATAAAAATGTCCTATTCGTTGTTTTCAAATATTTTAGGCAGAGTTCAGGAAAACACAATTCTTCATAAAGACAAATAGAATATGCAACAGAAAGTAATCTGACAGGATTTAAATATATATATATATATTTTTTTTAATGAAGTTTTCTATAGGACCTTCTCATCATGTTGCTGTTTTAGCAATAGGAGACAGTTTATATGTGAATACTTGGGATTTTACTTCCTATCTTTTAATAGACTATACCTTTAATAGCCAGAATTATTGATAACACTAGGCCTTCTCCAAATACTTGAAATCATTACCCCTACTCCTGGTACTATGTATTGCAATAAAATAAAATAAAAATAAAAAAAATTATTTTTGTTATATTCCAACATTAAATTGGTGAGTTTATTCAAAATCGTGCTTTTTTTTAATCCTATTTCTGCTGAATTTATCTTTCTGTTCTGCTCTAATTCTTGAACGTAGATTTATCATCTTCTCTGGAAAACAAAGCAAAACTAAACAAAGTCCAAACTTTGTTTTACTTTATCTAAGAAGAATAGATTTAAGCTCCACAATGTGTATTACGCTAAATACTTTCTTTTCAGTAACCCTTTGTAAACTGCTTTGAATTCTGGTAAGTAATTCTTTAAAAATATATGCTAAGTTCAATTATGAATTTTGCATAATATAGATTATATATGTGTATGCATACAGATAGTTTACAATGCAATTCACTTTTTCCACAAATATAAAACATATTTTAAAATATTTGAAATTTAACTTGCCTGATTAACAAAAAATTTTCAAGCATGTCAAATAAGCCAAGAGCATATTTTTGTTATAAACACTTTCATTATATATATATATATATACATATATATGTATATATATATATGCATGTATTCTCTCTGTATATACTTATAAACAGAAAATATCAGTGGGTCAAAAGACTTTGGGGAATGATGTCATTTACATTATAAGATGTGTTTTATCCTGTAGTACAAGCTCAGGTACATTTGCTTCCTTAAGACTTTGATGGAGAAAGAGTAGTACTAGCTTGTAGTGTAAGCAACAGAAATTCTAGAATCAATTCCTGAGTTTTCTACCAGGTCATATTTCTGGCAAAAACTATGACATTTAAGAATGCCTACTCAGCTCTGACCTCTGAGATTGGATATGCCTGTTTGTAAAAGCAGGAAATTTAGAATGGATCAATAAATGGTCTCCCCCCTCCCCCATTTTATTCCTTTCCTACATTCTTTTCTTTCCTTCATTCAAAGAACCTCTATGACCTGTTCATCCTCTTGCCTTATGAAATAAAGAAACCACCCATGCCACAGGCATTGTTTCTTTTTCTTCAGGCCCTGAAGCCTCATTAGGACTTTTCATTAAACTTTATTCTCCCTAGCTGCTATAAGGGAACCTGTTTAAAGGAAGCTTCTAACAGCTAAGCAGAATTTTCTAGTCTCCTTTGATACCCTAGTGTCTGCCAGGACAAGTAACGATGTTGAAAGAATAGCAAAACTTTAGAGCAAAGATAAATGAAGGCTTTCCCACAGCTTCACCCTGTGAAGCAAAATTCGTCTCGAAACTCTAGTTATATAATTTAGATTCAACAAATACTGTTTAGGACTGCTTATGCGTATGTTGCCACTGACTGGGCTTGCTTTCTCTATCTGCTGACTTAACAGTAGAAGACAAAACAATTACCACAACAATCTCAGCTTCCAGGGATTCAGTTGCTTTTGGCTTTGCCACTGGGAGCATGGCTGCAGTTTGTGCCTGCCTTTCAGCCTTCTGTGACTGGAGATTGGTGAAGTAGTTGACAGCTGCGAATTCAATGAGAGCAGAAAAGACAAAAGCAAAGCACACAGCAATAAACCAATCCATGGCGGTCGCGTAGGACACTTTGGGTAGAGAGTGCCGAGCACTGATGCTTAACGTGGTCATGGTTAAAACAGTGGTGATTCCTGAAATGAAAAAGATGGAGAAACACAGTATTTGGCATCAGGAATCCTATAAAGGGATCCAAGAACAGATTAGTGAGGGACCACTTGGCCTCCCACTTGTGATTTTATTTGCATTGTCACGGATGTTACCATTTGGACATCATCCCAACCCAGTGTACTGACTTAGAAAATAAAATTCCCGTAAGTGTATTTGTTGAACTAAATTAACTATAATAAAATGCTGATCATGGAGAGTTCTATTTGTTTCCTGTTTGAGAAAATATAACAGATTACTGTGATTTGAACTTTCAAAATCCTCCATCTTTGTTTTTAGAAGCCAAGATTATCTTTCATTGCAAACCAGGAATAGAAAGCCAATGTGAAATTTCGTCACTCAAAGTAAATAAACAATTTTTTAAAAGATAAAGTATTTACCCATGAGGAAAAGAATTCTCTCATCTTAATGCTGGGAGGTTTTCTGCCTGAATTGTGACAGGAATTTATGTAATTTGTAGATAAGCAATGTTGTTGATACTCATATGAAGACTTTTATTTCTGGTAATTTGACAAGTTGATTCAGTAATATTCATAATAAATAATAATCATAAGTAAGTAATAATAATAAATCATGAATAATTAATCATAATGAATCATATATATCAGATCTTTCATATAGACTGTTAACTTTATAACTGAAAAATGAAGGGAAAACTGGATTTGCTTCTCATAATATTCAGTCACCACTCTTGTTATTATTTAAGTTTTCTCCACCAAGTAGTGATTTTATTCTTCACAAATACAAGTAAATATTTGACTGAATTATAGGACATTTGTTAATATTTATCTACTTTGGGATCTCCAAAATGTCAGTTTCATTTTTTTCAAGCCAATGAAAGTGAGATATAATTCACATAAGGATTCACTATAGTAAACATTTGTTTTCCTGGGTGGATTTGTCAGATTTTTCCATTATGTTAGCACTGCGAACTAAGACACTTATTTCATAGAAAAGAGCTATAATTTTTGCAGGGATTTTTTTGTTGTTGTTGTTGTAGATTTACCACACAACTTGCCAAAAGATGAGTCATTTTATGTGACATATGACCCTGAATTTTTTTTCTGTGTATTGAAAGATCTCACAATTGTCAGTATTCACAGCAAAATCACTAAGCATTAAGAAGGGAAAATTTAATGGAAATAGAACACAAAGTGTAAGGCATACCAAAGACAGTTCTTGCTGGGACTGACTCCTTATTAATCCAAAAAGACACTTGAGAAAGAATAACTGTCATGATGCACGGAGTGTATATCTGTATCATGAAATAGCCCATCTTCCTTTGTAAGTGGAAATAGACTGTCATTATTATGTATTCACCTGTTGGAAGACACACTTATTAGGAAAGTTGCTGTTGATAGTAAGAAAATGAATCCAGGAAAAATAAAACTTGCAAATTTTTAAATTAGCATAGTCTGGAGAAAACAAGTAAAGATATGCTTTAAAAATATAGAAGAATATTACACAATTGGATGCAAAGACACATACTATTTTGTTGGGGTTTTTTTTTTTTAGTATTAAATATTTTATTTTTTTCTTTCTTCTTTTTTATTATTTTCTAAGTTTTTTTATTTACATTCCAAATGATTTCCCCTTTCCCGTTTCCTCCCTTCCCGAAAGTCCCATAAGCCACCTTCCCTTCCTCTGTTCCCCATTCAACCCCCTCTCGCTTCTCTGTCCTGGTATCCTCCTACATCCAGTCTTTCCAGGACCAGGGGTCTTTCCTTCCATCTTCTTGGAAATCTATTGATATGTGAATTGTGTCTTGGGTATTCAGAGATTCTGGGTTAATATCCCCTTATCAGTGACTGCATACCATGTGTGTTCTTTTGTGACTGCACCTTATATCATGATGTTATACAATAATTCATTCCAAGATTGCCCAAATGGTTTTATTTAGCAAGTTTTTTTAAAACTATGACTTCAAAATAGTAAATTTAGCTTATGACACTTAATATTTATGAAATAAAATACTAGATACCACTCTGGAAAGCAGTCTGGCGGCTCCTCAGAAAACTGGGCATGACACTTCCGGAGGATCCGGCTATACCACTCCTGGGCATATACCCAGAGACTTTACCTGCATGCAATAAGGACACATGCTCCACTATATTCATAGCAGCCTTATTTATAATAGCCAGAAGCTGGAAAGAACCCAGATGTCCCTCAACGGAGGAATGGATTCAGAAGATGTGGTATATTTACACAATGGAATACTACTCTGCAATTAAAAACAATGAATTCACGAAATTCCTAGGCAAATGGTCAGAACTTGAAAATATCATCCTTAGTGAGGTAACCCAATCACAAAAGATCACACATGGTATGAAGTCACTGATAAGGGGATATTGACCCAGAATCTCAGAATACCCTAGACACAATCGGCATATCAATAGATTTCTAAAAAGATGGAAGGAGAGACCCCTGGTCCTGGAAAGACTGGATGTAGGGGAACGCCAGGACAGAGTAATGAGAGGGGTTTGAACGGAGAAAAGAGGGAGGGAAGGGGGCTTATGGGACTTTCGGGGAGGGAGGAAACGGGAAAGGGGAAGTGATTTGGAATGTAAATTAAAAAAATAAAATAAAATAAAATTTAAAAAAAAAAAAAAAGATCATCAGGAATACCCTGAAAATACTAAGATATCACAAAAAAAAAAAAAAAAGAAAATTGAGTGTTAGAGTTATGTTAACATGACTTTTAAAAATATTCTTACCAGTGTTAGATTTAATAGTCTCACTAGAAACTGTTTGCCCAATTAAATCATACTGGAGGAGGCTAGAAGATTCTTCTGGGACTTCTACCGAGTACAGTGGTCCTTTTTTCCATGTATATATGATTTCACTTTTAGGGTAAGCATCTGTAGTTTTGAAGCAAAGGACACAAAGCAGTAAACATTAGCTTTCTTTCCTTCAAAACAAGCATTACCTGACTTCTCTATTGAAAAAGAAACATAAACTTTGTTGCATTAACTGAAACTTCTAATAATGGGCAAAAGCTATTTCTGAGCTCACAATGAAAGTTTCCTAGTAATATTTTCTATCATTTTCCAAATCTCCAGCTGGAACCAAGTAAGTACATATATCTAATGCCTTATGTGACTTTTGGTAACATTGTATAACTTACAGCTCCCAAACTTGAGTGGACAAGCGTGTCCATCCATAGGGAAGTTAACCAGTCTCATGGGACAATCGGCGTTGATGGTAAGCCTGCAGACATTGAACATTCTGGTTACCATGGTGGACCCCAGCCTCTGAATAGCAGAAGTAAAAAGGCAACTCACCTCATGGTGTACAGGATTGTTCCATTCTGCATTAATCGAAAGAGCTTGTTAGGGGTGGTCATGTTGTGAGCAATTGACTTTTTCCCATTCCGGAAAAAAGTGTCAGGAGTCCAGATCTTACTGACCATCAAGTTATTTAAGCTCAGAATCTCAGCAGGGCCTTTAAACTTCAGCCTCTCATCAGTCCATGTCTGGCGGAAGAAAACATCCATTGTATATTCCTAGGAGAAAAACCAAATATTCACACAGAGTGGGAAATATCTTGTGAAACACTTTATTTATTATTTATACCTAATTCCAAATTTAACAAAGACAGCAAATTTCACACCTTTAACCTCTTAATGAAGTTGACTAATTTGGTAATTAATAACGATCTTAGAAAAATCAATGCTATTCTTATCATAATCAATAAATGATTTTTAATTGTAAATAGTGACTTGGACCATTCCTTGCTTTTCAAGATTTGTAATATTATAAAATATAGATATATTATTTGGCCTAATCTTCCTTCTGCCTGACTCTACTCAACATTATTCCTCCATGTCCCTCCAGTCAGCCAACTTTACAGATGTGGGTTTTCCTTTGCTGTCACCCTTAACTTGAAAGAAAACCACATGAGAATGTTTATACTTCAGGCTTCCTGTTGCTGTCCTACCTGCAGCTAGTCTAGCCATTCTTCCTCACACCTCACTCACCTTCGCAGTGGGATCAGAGGACAACATTTCCACACAGTGAAATTCAAATAATACAAACCTTCACTGATTAGCAGAATAATACTGCATACCATGGATTTATGATGTTGCTAGAGAACTTACAAGAAAATATTGCTAAGAAAATAATTATTTTAAAAATTAAATATTTAATATAAATACCATAACTATGATTTTTAAACCATGGCTTTACAGGACAATGTTAATTTTTATAATATAATTATAAGGCCATCACAGAAGTCAATGACAAATACCTTGCTACTATATTGAAGCATTGCATTAATTTTTGCCTACTTTATGATACTTATTTCTATAAATGGTGATTAATTTTTAAAAGCACGTTTCAACACAAGATATATCTATATAATCATCAACCATCCACTTCAAGGATTCTATTATACAAAATAATCTAAAAAGAGACACATACGACATAAAAGTATTTTAAGTCCCAACTTGAGCACTGCAATACCAAGTGTGATACTTGTTTATTCTTGAAATAAAGAAAAAGTTGAAGCAAAATAATGATACTAAAATAGCAAGTATCCTGAGTGTAGTGAGTCTCTCATTATGTCTTAAGATTTTAATATCCCAAGGGAGCCTCTTCCTTGCTTTCTGCCCTTCTTCTGTATCTTCCTTCTTTCTTCCCTTCCTCTGTCAACTTCTCCATCCCTCCTTTCCTCCATCTTTCCTTTTCTTTATTTTTTTTGGCTCCCATTTACTTCAATTTTTATTCTTTTCTTTATTTTTTTTTCATTTTTTTCCTGTCAAATCTAAAGTAGGAAAATAAGTCACCAGAAACTGTTTTGTTTATACAGAATTACAATTTCCCAAGAAAAGCTAATGGCATACTTTTTGAAAGACATTTATGACAGTTTCTGTCTTGGTGTTTGCATTTTAGTTTTGGGAGAAAAATGCTACCTGGAAACTGGAAAAGGAATATCATGAAACACGCTGTTCAGAAAGACGGCTTCAGGCTTTCATTGCCACTTTCCATAAATACCCTCTTACGAGTCCTACAGCCATCTGTACCTGGAACAGAGTCTCCAGAACACCCACTGATGCATCCGCAACGTACAAGGTGGAAAGCATGAACCTATCCAAGTGACTTCTTCAGTGTTTGGATAAGATGCTCGCATGATGATACATAACAAATAATAGGCATATCTTAGCATCATGCTCATCAATATACTCTTATATGGCAAGAACTTTTAAAAAGAATTTTTTATTAGTCGTTGCATGATGTGAGAATGGAAGAGAGACTATAATATTAAAAACAAACTCACCCTCAAGAAGCAGCAGTATAGTGCTCTAATGCAAATGCCTTTCCAGCAGAAATATACATGCTATGTGCAGAGATGAATGGTAATGCCTGCAATCATTAATTCTAGAACAGCTCTCTTTCCTAAATAAAAGTACCCAATGCACTTACCATCTCCACATCTGACACGGGCCCGAAGCTGGTCACATAGATGTCTGTTTTGACTTCTGTTACAGCACCTGAAATAAGCCAAGAAGGTCAAGGCTGTTAACCTGTGTGCTGTTAAGAGAGCATGGTGAGTCCACAAAACCTTTGCACATACCAGAAAATCAAAGCTCTGCCTATTTCCACCACTTTCTAGTTCATGTTCTTTAGTTTTCAAACTTCAAAAAGTTACTCCAATTACTCTATTTTAAATTCATCCTATCCACACTGGGACACTTTCAAAGGATAGATAATGACAAGGTTGGTGTGCCTTAATACTAATTGTTACTACTACAACTAATGATAATAACTTATTGGTATTGATAGCTTTCAAAGGACAAACAGTAAGGAAATTGTCACATATGTAAAAGCGCTTTCTGTATTCACACAACCTTTTGAGTCAAGTATGTACACACAGACACACAGATGCACACACACACACACACACACACACACACACACACACACACTCCTTTATTTAGGAGAGTAAGGCTTATAGATTTCAGATAACTTACATATGGTCAGTGACTGAGGAAGAAATGAGGAATAGACAGCAATTCACACATGGAGTCTTAGTACCCTTCCCCTTTACCACCTGGTAAGGTGCCTTCTTTCTGACTCCTCTGGGTCTGAGAAGGGTTATAACAGAGGAAGGAAAGTTCAAGTATTTAGTCTAATAGAAATGCAGCATCTTACCTCCAAATCCTGGCCGTAGACGGTTGTCGTAGCCTTCCAGCAAGTTGTCAAGAATCCGACTGACATTTTCAGAGTAGAAGTTGCCTTCATCTTCAAGTTGAGCTTGTGTATTTTCTAGCCTGAAGGTGGAGAGTCAAAAATTCTCACACCTGGCCTTAGAGAAAATACATTGTTTCACGGGTGCTAGTTTATCCCATCATATATACCAGCCATACTATGCCTGATTTTTGTTTTTCACTATGCAATATGAAATTCATCCAGTGGCCACATGCTCTCCCTTCCCTCTAAGATAAAGGGAAAAAAGTTAGAAAAATCTTACCATAGAATAATGAAGAGCCAGGGGAGAAGCAACACCATCCTATGGTTCACTGAGATTTCAGGTCACCTGCCTGCTTTCTTCCTCCCCTCAGCCAGATCTCCTTTGACAATCAATTGGAGAAATCTTCCAAATCCTTCATATTCTTCATCCCACTCTGTGAACAGTCAGCAATCCAATGGATGAATGGTTTGCCAGGAAAACGTTAGGGGTTCTCCTTCTTCTTTTTTGTATTATGTTTGTTGTTTCTCGTGGATTGGGGTTATTTGTGGTCTCAGATAAAGTCCTGCAGATACCCAGACTCTTCTGATTGGTTCAGTTGGGAAGTGAGGAGTCTGAGCAATGACAATAATTAACTGAGGCATCAGGGTAGATTAAAAGGAAGAAATCCATGGCTAGTTTTGGCATGGAATTAGAAGGGCCTGTGAGGAAATCTGGAAAGCAGTGGCATCTTGCTGACTGAGATTATGTTCCAATGGGCTCTGCATTTATTATTTCTATGGTTCACAGAAGGATTCCTACATAGCCCTGATGGAAAAGTCAAATCCTAAGGTTTTCCTGGATTCTCTTTGCTTTTCCTTGGCATTTTTGATTATAGGCATCCCTGTAATGAAAAATATTCTTTCGGGTAACTTATTAAAAGGGAAAAATTTGTTTTACTATTTTCAATAGTAAGAAACAAAAACAATAAAAACAACCAACCAACATACAAAACAGTATACAATATCTACAAAATTATAATAAGATATATATGTTTGTATTTCTGTGTGTGTACATGTAGTGAAAGCCACCCTTCATATATTCAGAAGACTATATATGTGAGTGCATACATGAGGTAAGAGCCATCTGCACACATTCAAATGATTATATATTTTATATGAGGTGAACTCCCTCTTCCATGCACCCCTCAGTATTGGGCCATCAAGATCTGTTAGGAGATGTAAATAGTATTTCTGTGGATCCAGGAAGAGAAATTAAGTCAAGGACTTGAAAATGTTGATGACTTCAGGAGATGTTGGAGCATTTACTTAGCATTTTGGCTACAACTCAAGCATCAGAACTCCCCTACAGAGATAATTTCCTTCTTTTGGACAGTATAAAAAATTTATCTTACAACTGTCCATTTTGATTTCTTTCTTTGGCAACAATTTGTTTTCTTTATTCTTTATGTTAGCAAGAAATCTAGTCTCTTATCCTTCTTAACAATACTGATATCAATGTACTGGAATTTTCAAGAGAAAATGAGAAAAATATTCCCTTTCTATATACTATTTTGGTTTCCTTCATGATCACACTGGCAGTTTTGTGTATATGAAATATATTATCAAAGGCAAATAAGGAAATATTAAACAGAAAGAAAAACCTGGTAGTGAACACTAAATGGCTTTTCTTGGATGTACTACAAAGAATATGTGTGTGCATGTATACTTATATGTACAAATGAGCAATGTACATATTTGCATACAAACATAAAGATATTAAATACTCAATATCTATATAAAACTGCATCTTCAGCCACACATCTTCTAACTATAATTTTCCATGAACCATTCCAAACCAAAAGAAAGAAAGCAGTGGAGATATAACTTAGTTAGTCCTTTACTAGTACATGAAGCATAGAACTGCATTTCTAACACTGTATAAAACCTGTTATGGTGATAAACACATGTAATCCCAGCATTGAGGAGTAAGAAGATGATAATTCAAAAGTTCAGAAGCATCCTTGGCCTCTTTGTGAGTTTGATATTGACCTGTAATACATATGACCCATATTTCTAAGACAAATAATAAAACACAGCACATATGAATGACATGAAAGAAACCCATAAATGACCATGTTCAGAAATGTATAAAGTATAAAGGAATTGCTATGTTACATAACTAATAAAATAATAAGCAGTCTGAACTGATCTAGGAGTATTTTATTCTTAACAATTTGCAATAAAAATATGTTTAAGAAGAGTGAAAGATGACCATCATCAATAATAAATAAAATGCAAATGAAAAATAAACACTGTATACATTCAACTTTTGTTGTTAGGTAGATCATTAGTTAATCAAATTTTGATGTCTAATCCATTCATTTCTGATGCAATGTTGCATTTACTATTTGGTAGTGACAATTCTTCAGTTTATGTAACTATTCTACATGTTTAATAATACTTAGAAACTTTTGTTATAGAACCATATGGCTATCGATGTCTTTTAATGGTGGTAAACAAACATATTCCTTAATATTTTAAAATGCTCCCTCGAGGCCAGACATTATCTATAATTGAGAATGACTGAGAAGAGCATGCATCAACCTAGGGTGTATAATTATAAGTAAAACATGACTCCATCCTAACAGGCTATTTGAGCAAACCAACACTGTGTCTTCAGTTCCATAAAGACACTATAGTAGCTTGGCAAAACCACTATCCTCCATCCATCTCCATCCTGAGCCAAGTGTATTCATGGGTGACCTAATGGGGATTTGTTCTGACAAATATATCATAATATGATTTTGATACCATGAAAATATCATAGACTGAATTTTCACAAATAAATATTATAGCCTCCTATGAATCCATATATATATATGTATATGAATATATGTGTATATGTGTGTATGCATGTAATTGACAAACATATTATGATACATTATATGATTCCATATAATATATCAACAAAAAAGACATGCATTTTGGGGGAACATGGTTGCTTAGTGAGGGGTTTTCTATTATATTTTCCCTGGGAATGAACAGGGCATCCCCTCTGTGAAAAAAATGAGGGACATTACAAACCATTCTAACCATCAGACACACACAATCCATAAATAGAAAAATGTCTTGAAGAGTCAGATGATGTTACCATTCTTGCTCATACACTTGCTGTGGTAATTGCACATGGAGGCACCAGAGAAGAATAACCAGAATGCACTTGGGTGATCACAGAGCCTGTCTTAGTTCCCATTCAATGCATAAGAAGTCTCTTTCAGTATTAAACTTCAGAGGGGTCTTAAGGTAGTGTGGTATAGTATGACTAGAGAACTACTATCATTTCCATTGCAACATTTACAAGAATGTGCAAAAAGATGTCAACAGTTCCATTGGATACTGGGAGCTATCTATAATTCTGCTCATTGGATAAATCAGTAACATGTGTACTTTATAACTAGTTACACCAAGATAATAAGCGACAGATTCAGGATTGGAGGTCAGACAAACATTATCCCTCAAAAGTAACCAAATAGAACCCAAGACTGGTGAGCAGAAGTGAGGAAAATTGTCAATTCTATTAAATGAGTCATTTCTGCTGTTAGTCATACAAAGATGAAGTCAGCTTCTGCAGGAGAAAAATGAATGTCCTGTCAAAAGCTGTGGAGCAGCATTTATGAAGTACAAGTGGAGCAGGCAATTACTATGATACCCACGATCATTCTGCAAGACACTGAGGCTATCTGGGGGATGTTTTAAGGAATAACTGTTTAATAAGAGGTATAAATGGATATTTCAATTTAAAAGCTCTGTTGTTTTCTTTGGGATCCTGTCAGATAGATGAATAGAGAGGGTTTCTAGTAGAAGAATGTACTTTGAAGGGATTGAAAAGTGTCCTACTTCACTGGACTAAAGGAAGGATCTAGAGTGATGGACCATATGATAATGAACATTTACTGAACATTTAGTGCACGGAAATCATAGGTATAAGTACCATCAACATCTGCATGTTATGTATTTTAAAATTTGTTTTATAAAGTTTGGAAAAGGGACTCACTAGAGGTGTTCTACTACATTAAGTTCTTGGAATTAGTTATTGTCTCTAACTCCAAAGTATATACTTTATGTATTGTGCTTCATGCATGTCAGACCCAACTCATTTTCTAAAGTCATAGCTCTTAAACTTCCTGGACCAGCAGAAACCTCTATCTTTATTAAGGGGTACCTGCTATCTCAGTGGACACTATCGAGATCCCTACTGGGACAGCAGTGCAATAAGAATAAAATTGCTCTGGGAAGCAAAGGACAATAAAGGGACATTCCTATGGACTACTGCTTTAAATTGTTCTCGGCTTGGTTAGGAATTGTTTGTTGAGTACATTATAGGGCACTCTGTTGTCTCCAAAACATGCAGACAGAAAATAGGCATTTCAAACCTGAAACTCAAATACTGAGTAAACAGAAGCCATTTTGTGGAGTGTAAGTTTATGATTTTTTTAAGCATTGCATTTTCTCAACTACTATAAATTTTATTCAACTTTGATTCATTAAACTGTGTTATATGCTGAGAATAGCTCTTTTTATGACATAGTACTCACCCCCCCCAAATTTGCACATTCTAGTATTTCATGTTATTGTGAATATAATATAGAAAATATAAACTATTAAGTAGTGAACAACGAAGATACAAGGTGTGGAGGCAGCTGTGGCAGAAACTAGGGACTAGTGAATATTTCATAGAAAAAAAAATAATATGGGTACTATGATGGCTGAACTTGGTTATCAATTTCTCTGCATAATAAAAACACAAAAGCTGAGCATGCCTGTGAGGGATTTTCTTGATTGGATTGCTTGATGTAGAAAGATCTACCTTAAATCTGGTCCACATGTTCTGGTTCACATAAAAGTATATGGAAAAAGAAACTTTGTGTTTTTTTGTTTGTTTGGTTGGTTGATTTTTTTTTTTATATCCTTGTGCTCACTCTCACGGGTGAGAATTTTCTACCTTGTTGCTAAGACATCCCTTCACTGGTTATAGAAACTAGCTCTTCGGGATTCTAAAGTAAACTAGGAATGATTCGGGACAGAAGCACCACTTGGCACTGTTAAGAAATCCAGCATCATGGACTGAACACCTAGTGCATTTTCAGTCTTTCTTTGAGGAGACAACCACTGTTAAACTAGATAATTATAGGGACTGTAAGAAACATTAATAAATATACTTTTAAATATATAGACATTTATTCTATCAGTTCTGTTTCTTTAGAGAATATGTCTAATACTAGACATGTGTAATCAATTGATTTTTCCTCTCTAGGAGTCACCTTCTCCATTTATAAAATGGCTATATAGTCTATTATGAAGATGAATTAACATAGACGTAATTGTTTCTCATGGGCATACCCACAGTAACCAAGATATGAAAAGCATCCAGCAACAATGCCACCATCATTATCATTATCATAATCATTCTTTTCACTGTGTTAGGCCAAATTAAACTGGTTTTGCCTCAAGTGTTCAGAAATGGAGCTAAGAAACTAAAGTCTGCATCATTCACTGAGGCTATAGTGATAGGAGAGGGTGGGTTTAAATTAGTTCAGGCAAGAGTAAAGAAAGGTCTATGGGAAGAAAAGAGAGGGACAGATATGCAGTAGTACTTTAGAAAGAATTAGAAAAGAGTCCCTGCAACCCCAAACCTTTCGAGAGCGATTTCCTGGATTTCTGATAGTGTCTTTAATTTTAACTCCTTTGTAATCTGGGGGTCATAACTGCCATTAGGTTCCCCAGAAAAGTCCCTGAATTTTTATTTTAAATTTATCATTCTTCCCTAGGGCAATTTGAGTTAATATCTGCCACTGGCTTCTGCAATTCAGAAGGCCATCTTCCAAAGTGAAAGTAAAATTTCAGATTGTGATGACACAATATGACATTTGGGTGAGCTGTGTGACTCACTGGAGAGCAAACCTAGATAGTGGAGAGCACTTGTCCTGCTTCCTGGACTGAGGGGAAAATCTAGCTAATTGGAAGTTACTTAATGAACTTCCTTGCTTAATGAATCTCACACCTCCATGGAGTAGAATAAGCACTTTAGTAAACTGCACAAACCCATTTGGGCCACTAGGGGACCACTAGGCTTTCTCTTCTGGCTGTGTTATCTATTTCCTAGAATCTTCCTATGTATCTGGTGCTTGAGGTATAAAAAGCAAAAGACTTTTTTTTTTTTTTTTGCTCCAGCCAAATGATGAGATCCAGGGAGATATTACAGAGATCAGGGAGAATGGTTTTCAATTAAATGTGGATTTTTGTCCAATTTGGATAGGATACAAACCTAATGTCCTGTAGAGGGAAAACCTCAGAGACAGTGATAAAAGAATTTGAAATTGTATCATTCATACTGTAATTTTATTCTTTGAATCAGGGTCTATCTCTGTAGTCCTGACTATCTTCACCCCTCTATGTAGATCAGTCTGGCCTTGAACTCACAGAGGTCCACCTGATTCTACTACCTGAGTGCTAAGATTAAAGGCATATGCCACCAAGCCTGTATTATACTGTTATTTTAAATGTTAGGCTAGAATGTATGAGATTTCTTCTTATATGTAAGTGATTCTATTTGAGAGATTGGAAAGCAACTGATAGGTACAGTGTACTTAAAGAAAAAAATACCAATGGACACATCTGGCTAAGTAGGACATTATTATAGTACATAGTATTAACAGCTGGATGACACTGTTGACAAGCTTTCCCTACTGACAACCTCCATAGAAATTTATGCTACTGTGAAATCTAGCAATCTGACCAAAGTGTGCAATAGTCTCCTGCTGCACTCTCTCTCTGTTTAAATTTGCATATCTTTAAGCTGCAACTACTTTTAGTGTTGGATAATTATATTTTGTTTTCAGATTTCAATAGCTTTTATTAATTTTATGACATTTTTCAATTTTATTATTCAGCTGTTCTTAGATAGGTAGCTAGATTTTATATATATATATAATATATATATATTATATATATATAAAATAGATAGATGATAGATGAGAGTCAGATAGACAGACAGATATCCCTTTGCTTTTATTTGCTCCATAATTTAATTTTTAGTCTGTTACTTCATATGATACATTATCAGACAATTATTCTAATAAGGTCAAATTTATTTTTTGTTGCACCTTAGCAACATATTCTTGGAATTTTGGAAAGTACCCTCCTCCAGGAGTTGAAATCTCTTTCACCTTTCTTCCAACAGTATCCATTTTCAAAGATTGTTATCTGGGATGTAGTGTCCATAAGTGAGCAAGAGTGAGGACCCATTTTATTTTCCTAATTATAATGCAATAGCAAGTCTATTCATTACCTAGTGATTTATAGTATATACTTTTTAATTTAACAAACTTCTTCTCTATGCTAGAAAATGTTATTATACTTTTATAATTATTAAATTTGTTGTGACAGTCTTGCAGTTCCAGAAAGACCATATCAGGCCAAACAGTTCCACGTGAGGTTTATTGAGAGAAGAAAGGGCAAGGAGGCAGCAGAAAGAGAAGGGGGAAGGGGAATAGAGAGAGGGAGAGAGATCAAAGAAGAGCCATTTTTTATATATGGATGGTGACAGGTAAAGGTAGGAGGTGAGCCAGATGGATTCTGGGAATGTGGTGGCTGTTGCCTTGGTAACAGGTGTGCAGGTCGCACTGTCGCCTATGTGATGTCACAGATTTCAGAGGTCCTGATACCAACAACATTGACATTCCTTTGTTTATATCTACACTACAATTATTAATACCCCCTTAAATTCCATTGTATTATACATGTTTCATTCTGTTTTAAATCTACACACATCTCTTCTCCAAAATTCTCAGACTTCAACAACACACCAGTTTGTGACCTAAGCACAGATTCTTAAACATGTCAATCTCTATGTATTGTGTTTCTAAGTATTAAGCTACTTTTCTTAGTAATGTGTGTGGGTGTGGAAGGATGGATAATTATACCTTATGTATACTTTCACAAATATTACTGAAATATTAGAAATTTTATATTATAATGACAGTCATCTGTGCACCACACATTTGTCATTCCAGCACTCAGAAGATAAAGGCACTGAGATTTGTGTCTTTTACAGATTTTCTTTTGGAAAAGGTTTCCTGGGGAGATACTATATATATGTCTATTCAACTCAGAGAGGTTCCCATGACATAACAATGTAACAACAGTTTCAAAGTCAACTTACTGAAACAATGAACTTTTATTACTTACTAACAGGGTAAGTTAGGTTACTAATAGGGGTATGGGTGGGTGTTTCTTCAAAGGAGCAGACATGAATCAAAAGCAGCTGCATTGACAAAAATACCACTATAATATGTGACAGGTCATAAGAGATATATCTCTGAGTGTTGAGCGTTTATGGGCATCAGTCAGAATCTCTCCCTACAACAATATAATTGTATATGTTTCAGCTTTCCAAAACAAGTGAAATGTATCTACTTCCTGGATCTCAGGATTATTTACCTGTAGAACAGCAAAATACTGCAGAAGTAAGGAAGGATGAAGGGAATAGGAAGGAAGGAGAAAAATAAAAAGGAAAAGATGGAGATAGAAAAGAGAGAATGAGAATTAGAGAAGAATATATTATAGGCCATACTCCTTTAAAGCATCACGTAGATTTATTAAACTAGGCCCTTTTTGACCACAAATATGCAAACATAAAGGACTGGTGCTGTCACCAGGGAGTTTATATTTCACTTACTGGGTTATCTTAACCACTATGTCAATATTCCTTTTTTGATATTCAAAAATGTCATGATTGAAATATATATTATCTGTATCCATTGATTTAGCAAATATTCAGAGGGTAGCTATTTCGTTTTGTGCTGTTCTTGTGAACTAATCCCTTAATAAAGGAGCCAATCACTGGGTGAGTAAGTGGGACTTCCAGGTTGCCCAGTAGGAGAGAGGAAGCAGGAGAGAGTTACTTCCTTATGGAACTGGGACAGCAGAGGGTTAAGATGAAGCTGTTAGAGTTTGCCTGGTATCATGGAAGATTCACAAGGATTCGCCACCAGAGGAATCAGATTTTAATACAGCTTAAAATACTAGGTTTTATTTGTTGTGCCCAGAGATTGAGTTACCTTACCATTGTTTCTGAACTAGGCTTGCGTTGCATTTTCCCTCAAATGGGTGGCTCGTCTGAGTTCAATAGAGAAAGGTAAGTCGGCAAAGCATGGGTCTGCCAGACGTGCACCACAAAGGCCCTGGGAACTGAAGCATGGGGTTGATGTGGTCGTGACCAGCCACTGGGACTCTAGCGAACTGGGTGGAGACTTTTGGAGATCCAGGCCAGTGAATCTCCACGAGATAAAAACAGGTCAGCCATTGCCAGCAACTGCATGGCTGGTCAGGCCACCAGGGCAGAGACACAAGCACAGAAACGTGCCGGGTCTACTTTCTTAAATATTTCACTCAACAATTAAGTGCCAAACACTGAAGTGTTTTGTGAAAAAGGAAGCAACAAGAAAAAAAACAAAAACAAAAACAAAACCAAAAAAAGTACCTGTGTCAGGGTAGGGTATGACATATATGTAATCACAGTGTGATCAGATTGTGATTAAACAGAGAAAAATGGTACAGAAGCTGTAGGAATTTAGACTCTGGAGACTCAAGAAGGCTTATCCCAGCTACTATAGATCTTCTGTTTTCGTTTGTCCTTCGGTCTATTGCCGAACGTTACCATTCTATATTGGCTTGAAAAATATTTCAGTATTTATCAATCTGTAATGCTATACCACTTCACGTTTCTTTCAACACTCTTTCACTTCTTTAAGCAGGTAACAAACTCTGTCCTCCATTGCCAAAGAGAATTTGCAGCAACTTAGAAAATAGGTAATACACACTTGTTTTGCTTGTTTCCAGAAAAACAAAACAAAACTAAGATTGTGGCATAAACAAGGCAGTTGGAAGGATATGAAAGAAGAAACATTCATCCAAACTACAGAATAATTTTCCATGGACTAGGTGAATGCGGAAACACAGAGATCTATGCAGGTCTAGAATGCACAAGGGAATGGTACCATTGTCCCCTGTTATCCCATAGACTATGAAAGCACAAGGATGCAAGTAGTTTTGTAGAAGCCAGACATACAGAGGTGTGCCCTCCAGGAGTAGCTCTCATTATAAAGAGCATGGCTACATCTAACATGGTCATCTTGACCTACCTCTTAAAATCCTATTACTGTGAAATCTAGATAAATGAAGCTTTATTTAGGATATTCCAGAACATGTCAGATGAAGATTATGATGTCAACAATTATGTACTATTTTTATTCAATGAGGGGCATTAAAGAAACTACTGAAATGCCAGCTCCACTGTTAGGGCATTTTTTTTTTTTGGTGAAAAACAGAAAATATCCAGAGGCATCTGGAAGAATCCAGAGGAAAGAAAAAGAAGTAGATTGGACATAACTGGTAATTAGACATGGCCAGGGCTATCTAAACGAGAGGCTAGAGAACAGAGAGAACAGTGGGAAAAGCAAGGTACTAATAATGTCAAGACAAGATAGCTAGCTATTAGGGTGATATCTCACCCTTATGTAGAAAACAAATGGGTATGTGAGAAGAAGGAAGCCTTGGGTATCCAGGAGGGTCGGGATTCTACTGTGGAGGCAATGCCCCTTCTTTGAGAGGCAAGAGAAATGAATGCTTTTGGTGGACAGAAAACCTATTTCACAAGTTTCTGAGAAATGCTGGCTTTTATCTAACCACGAGAAATCCTTGTTTAGTCCACCTTGAGCTCATTTCTAGATATATGGACTTCCTGGGACCAACCATTATTGTGGTTTCTAGTTTATTATTTGCCTTTTGTTCAATTATTATTTCTTCTACCATTTTATAGTCCTTTCTCGGGGCACCAAAATAAGAAAACAATTTATGGAGAAAGCAAACCCTGGAACAAAAAATGGAAACAACAAAGTCTTTTCCTAAAAACCAGGTTTTTTTTCCCTCTTTAGTTGCAAATAACATGCCTTAGTAGTAGATGGCATTTCTCAGATTTCATAGTTTTAATGCCTAGGGTCTCAACTTGTGAAACTCCAATTTATCAGTCAGAGTCAATTACTAATTGCTATTTCTGAATTTATGGCAACTCAAGTTTACATATTAATTCTACAAACATATCTTTTGCCCAAAACAATTGATTTTGATTCTTCAGTTAGATATTCTTTCAATAGAAGTTCTGTTGTATAGGAATAAAAATAGTTAAATCTTATGCTGTGGTTGTCCAAATGTAATCACTAACTATTGCCACACCACATAGCACAAGGTCAGAGACATAATTTTATTTAAAGTGGGTTGCTATTATAAGGTAAGTGAGTAAATGAATGAGAGGCACAGGGGTAGGAGACAAGGGATGTACCATGTCACAGCTCCATGTCTCAACACACTGGGAGGGATACAAAAGAGCTGGTATTGTAGCCCCTGTCTGTATGTTAAAACATGAGAATCAGCAGGTTGATGATATGAAAAAGAAATATACAGAAAGATATTGATGTCCCTGGTAAATAGCACTGGAACAAGGAATGTCAGACTGTCTTATTCTAGGCTTTTGTTAGATTCAAGTCCTAAGTGGCATGAATAATGCCATGCACTATATAACTCTGTCAGCTATATTTTTTTTTCCTGTTGACTCAACTGCTAGATCCAAGGTAAAGCATCTTTATGCATACCCTAAAGGTCAAATGGGAGTCACATTTGACTTCCATTGTACCAGACTCACATTTGTGCCACATAAAAAAAAACCCATTCCAACTTTTTTTTTAGTTCCAGCTATTACTTTCACAATGGCTGAGTTCAATATCATCCTACTATTTTCAGGCTAAGATTATCATTTGTCTTAACTTCACCTACATACCAAAGATAACAACTGTCCCTTCCTAGAACTGAAAGGTTTAAATGATATAATATATTTAATTTATTTAGCATGGTTCAGACTCAACAAGAAATCAATCAGTGATTATTAGATGCAATTAATACTACCACAATGAATACAAATGATGAAAATTTGACTAAATCTAAACTCTACTATGCTTTAAAATTGAATTATTATTTATTTTCATATGTATGTATGTATGTATGTATGTATATATGTATGTATGTATATTGGAATGGTTTTCACAAACTCTTATATTGAGGCTGAACTAGGAAGTCCAGTAGAAGGTAAAGAGTCCCAAGGGCAGGCAAAGACTCAAGGGATAAATAAATAAATAAATAAGAAAAAGGTAAGAAAAAATAGCTTAAAGAAATGCAGGAGAATATGGGTCAACAGATGGAAGTCCATAAAAAGGAAACACAAAAATCACTTAAAGAAATACAGGAGAACTTGAGTCAACAGGCAGAAGTTCTGAAAGAGGAAACACAAAAAATATCTTAAGGAAATACAGGAAAACACAAAAAAGTGAAGGAACTGAGCAAATCCATCCAGGATCTAAAAAAGGAAGTAGAAACAACTAAGAAATCACAAAGGGAGACAACTTTGGAGATAAAATACCTTGGGAAGAAATCAGGGGTCATAGATGCAAACATCAACAATAGAATACAAGACATGGAAGAAAGAATCTCAGATGCTGAAGATACCATAGAAAGCATCAACTCAACAGTCAAAGAAAATGCAAAATGCAAAAAACTTGTAACCCAAAACATCCAGGCAAGCCAGGACACAATGAGAAGACCAAACTTAAGGATTATAGGTATAGATGAGAGTGAAGATTTGCAACTTAAAGGGCCAGTAAATGTCTTCAACAAAATTATGGAAGAAAACTTCCCTAACCTAAAGAGAGAGATGCCCATGAACATACAAGAAGCCTACAGAACTCCAAGCAGACTGGACCAGAAGAGAAATACCTCCTGTCACATAAAAATTAAAACACCAAACGTACTAAACAAAGAAAGAATATTAAAAGCAGTAAGAGAAAAGGGCCAAGTAACATATAAAGGAAGACTTATCAGAATTACATCAGACTTCTCACCAGAGACTATGAAACCTAGAAGATCCTGGAGAGATCTTATACAGATTCTAAGAGAACACAAATGCCAGCCCAGACTACTATACCTAGCAAAACTCTCAATCACCATAGATGGAGAGACCGAGATATTCCATGATGAAATCAAATTTACACAATATCTTTCCACAAATATAGCTCTGCAATGGATAATAGGTGGAAATTGCCAATACAAGGAGGGAAACTACACCCTGGAAAAAAACGAGATAGTAAACTTCTTTCATCAAACCCAAAAGTAGATAACCACTCAAACATAAAGATAGCGCCAAAAATAGCAGGAAGCAAGAATCACTATTCCTTAATACCTCTTAACAACAATGGTCTCAATTTCCCACTAAAAAGAGATAGACTAACAGGATGGATACATAAACAGGACCCAGCATTTTGCTGCATGCAGGAAACACACCTCAGTGTCAAAGACAAACAATACCTCAGAGTAAAAGGCTGGAAAACAATCTTACAAGCCAATGGTCCCAGGAAACGGGCTGGAGTAACCATCCTAATATCAGATAAAATTGACTTTGAACCTAAAGTCATCAAAAAAGAAATAGAAGAACACTGCATACTGGTCAAAGTAAAAATCCATCAAGAGGAACTCTCAATTCTGAACATCTATGCTCCAAAGGCAAGGGCACCCTCATTCGTAAATGAAACTTTACTAAAGCTCAAAATACATTGCACCTCACACAATAATTGTGGGTGACTTCAACACCCTACTCTCTGCAATGGACTGATCAGGAAAGCAGAAACTAAACGGAGACACAGTAAAACTAATTGAAGCTTTGGACCAAATGGATCTAACATATATACATATATAGGTAAATATGCATATATATATATGTATATATGTTGTATATATATAAAACATTTCATCCAAAAGCAAGAAATATATAACTTCTTGTCAGCACCTCATGATACCTTCTCCAAAATCGACCATATATTTGGTCAAAAAACAGACCTCAACAGATATAAGAAGATCACAATAATCCCACGCCTCCTATCATATCACTATGGAATAAGGGTGGTCTTCAATAGCAACAAAAACAACAGGAAGCCCACATACACATGGAAGCTGAACAATGCTCTACAGAATGATAACTTGATCAAGGAAGAAATAAAGAAAGAAACCAAAGACTTTTTAAATTTAATGAAGATGAAGGCACAACATACCCTAATTTATGGGACACAATGAAAGCATTGCTAAGAGAAAAACTCATAGCCCTGAGTGCCTTCAAAAAGAAACAGGAGAGAGCATACACTAGCAGCTTAATGGCACACCTGAAAGCCCTGGAAAAAAAAGAAGCAAATCCACACAAGAGGAGTAGAAGGCAGGAAATCTTCAAACTCAGGGCTGAAATCAATCAAGTAGAAACAAATAGAGCCATACAAAGAATCAACAAAACTAGGAGTTGGTTCTTTGAGATAATCAGCAGTATAGATAAGCCCTTAGCCAGACTAGCCAGAAGGCACAGGGACAGTATCCAAATTAACAAAATCAAAAATGAAAAGGGAGATATAACAGAAACTGAGGAAATTCAAAAAATCATCAGATCCTACTACAAAAGCCTATATTCAACACAACTGGAAAATCTGGAGGAAATGGACAATTTCCTAGACAGACACCAAATACCAAAATTAAATCAGGATCTAATAGACCATCTAAACAGTCCCATAATCCTTGAAGAAATTGAAGTAGTCATTGGAAGTCTCCAACCAAAGAGAGCACAGGACCAGATGGTTTTAGTGAAGAATTATGTCACACCTTCAAAGAAGACCTAACACCAATACTCTTCAAACTATTCCACAAAATAGAAACAGAAGAACACTGCCCAACTCATTCTATGAAGCCACAATTACGCTGATACCAAAATCACACAAAGAATTCAGATCAATTTCTCTTATGAATATCGACAGAAAAATACTCCATAAAATTCCTGCCAACCAAATCCAAGAACACATCTAAATGATCATTCACCACGATCAAGTAGGCTTAATCTCAGGGATGCAGGGATGGTTCAATATAAGGAAGTCCATCAATGTAGTCCACTACATAAACAATCTCAAAGAAAAAACCACATGGTCATTTCATTAGATGCTGAAAAAGCATTTGTCAAAATTCAGCATCCTTTCATGCTAAAAGTCTTGGAAAGATCAGGAATTCGAGGCCCATATCTAAACTTAGTAAAAGCAATTTACAGCAAACCGGTAGCCAACATCAATCTAAAGGGAGAAAATTTTGAAGCAATCCCACTAAAATCAAGGACTAGACAAGGCTGCTCTCTCTCTCTCTCCATATCTTTTTAATGTAGTACTTGAAGTTCTAGCAAGATCAATTAGACAACAAAAGGAGGTCAAAGTGATACAAATTGGAAAGGAAGAAGTCAAACTATCACTATTTGCAGACGATATGATAGTATACTTAATCGACCCAGAGAACTCCTACAGCAGATAAACAACTTCATCAAAGTGGCCAGATATAAAATCAATTCAAGCAAATCAGTAGCCTTATTATACTCAAAGAATAAGCAGGCTGAGAAAGAAATTAGGGAAATGACACCATTCATGATAGCTACAAACAGTATAAAGTATCTTGGAATGACTCTAACCAAACAAGTGAAAGATCTGTATGACAAGGACTTCAAGTCTCTGATGAAGGAAATTGAAGAAGACCTCAGAGGACGTAAAAATCTTCCATGCTCATGGATTGGCAGGATTGATATAGTAATAATGACCATCCTGCCAAAAGCAATCTACAAATTCAATGCAATCCCCATCAAAACCCCAACTCAATTCTTCAAAGAGTTAGAAAAAGCAATTCTCAAATTCATCTGGAATAACAGAAAACCCAGAATAGCTAAAACTATTCTCAAGAGTAAAAGAATTTCTGGGAGAATCAGTATCCCGGACCTTAAGCAGTACTACAGAGCAATAGTGTTAAAAACTGCATGGTATTGGTACAGTGACAGGCATGTAGATCAATGGAACAGAATTGAAGACCCAGAAATAAACCCACACTCCTATAGTCACTTGATGTTTGACAAAGGAGCTAAAACCATCCAGTGGAAAAAGATAGCCTTTTCAACAAATTGTGCTGATTAGACTGGCAGCTAGCCTGCAGAAGAATGCAAATTGATCCATTCTTTTTTTTTTTTAATTACCAAAATCTTTTTTATTGAAAAATGTTTTAGACAATACATTTTGGTCATATTTCTTTCTTCCCCCAATTCCTCCCCATCTTTCTACCCATTTAACTCTCTCTCTCTATTTCTCTCTTTCTTTTTTTTTAAATTATTTTCTATAATTATTTATTTACATTCCAAATGATTTCCCCTTTCCCGGGTCCTCACTCCATGAAAGTCCCATAAGCCACCTTCCCTCCCTCTGTTCCCCATCCAACCCCGTCTCGCTTCTCTGTCCTGGTATTCACCTACATCCAATCTTTCCAGGACCAAGGGTCTCTCCTTCCCTCTTCTTGGAAATATATTGATATGGGAATTGGGTCTTGGGTATTCTGAGATTCTGGGTTAATATCCCCTTATTAGTGACTGCATACCATGTGTGTTCTTTTGTGAATGGGTTACCTCACTAAGGATGGTATTTTCCAGTTCTGAAAATTTGCCTAAGAATTTCGTGAATTAATTGTTTTTAATGGCAGAGTAGTATTTCATTGTGCAAATATACCACATCTTCTGAATCCATTCCTCCGTTGAGGGACATCTGGGTTCTTTCCAGCTTCTGGTTATTATAAATAAGGCTGCTATGAACATAGTGTAACATGTGTCCTTATTGTATGCAGGGGAAGCCTATGAGTATATGCCCAGGAGTGGTATAGCAGGATCCTCAGGGCGTGTCATGCCCAGTTTTCTGAGGAACTGCCAGACTGCTTTCCAGAGTGGTTGTAGCAGCTTGCAATCCTATCAGCAGTGGAGGAGTGTTCCTCTTTCTCCACATCCTCGCCAACAACTGCTGTCTCCTGTGTTTTTTATCTTAACCATTCTGACTGCTCTGAGGTGGTATCTCAGGGTTGTTTTGATTTGCATTTCCCTAATGACTAAGGATGTTGAACATTTCTTTAGGTGCTTCTCAGACATTAGATATTCTTTAGGTGAGGACTCTTTCTTTAGCTCTGTACCCCATTTTTAATAGGGTTATTTGGCTCTCTGGATTCTAATGTCTGGAGTTCTTTGTATATATTGATATTAGCCCTCTGTCAGATGTAAGGTTGGTAAAGATCTTTTCCAAGTTTGTTGGTTGCCATTTTGTCCTTTTGACAGTGTCCTTTGCCTTATAGAAACTTTGTAATTTTATGAGGTCCCATTTGTCCATTCTTGATCTTAAAGCATAAGGTATTGGTGTTCTGTTCAGAAAATTTTCCCCTGTGCCCAAATATTCAAGGTTCTTCCCTAGTTTCCTTTCTGTTAGTTTCATTGTGTCTGGTTTTCTGTGGCGGTCCTTGATCCACTTGGAATTGAGCTTAGTGCAAGGAGATAAGAATGGTTCAATTTGCATTCTTCTGCATGTTGACCTCCAGTTGAACCAGCACCATTTGTTGAAAAGGCTATCTTTTTCCACAGGATGGTTTTAGCACCTTTGTCAAAGATCAAGTGACCATAGGAGTGTGGATTCATTTCTGGGTCTTGAATTCTGTTCCATTGATCTACATACCTGTCATTGTACCAATACCATGCAGATTTTAACACTATTGTTCTGTAGTACAGCTTGAGTTTCGGGATGCTGATTCCCCCAGAAGTTCTTTTACTCTTGAGAATAGTTTTAGCTATCCTGGGATTTCTGTTATTCCAGGTGAATTTTTGAATTGCTCTTTCTAACTCTATGAAGAATTGAGTTGGGATTTTGATGGGGATTCCATTGAATCTGTATATTGCTTTTGGCAAGATGATCATTTTTACTATATTAATCCTGCCAATTTATAAACATAAACAATCTCAAAGAAAAAAACCACATGGTCATTTCATTAGATGCTGAAAAAGCATTTGACAAAATTCAGCATCCTTTCATGCTAAACGTCTTGGAAAGATCAGAAATTCGAGGCCCATATCTAAACATAGTAAAAGCAATTTACAGGAAACCGGTAGCCAACATCAATCTAAATGGAGAGAAACTTGAAGCACTCCCACTAAAATCAGGGACTAGACAAGGCTGCCCTCTCTCTCCATATCTTTTCAATATAGTACTTGAAGTTCTAACCAGAACAATTAGACAACAAAAGGAGGTCAAAGGGATACAAATTGGAAAGGAAGAATCAAACTATCACTATTTGCAGACAATATGATTGTATACTTAAGCGACCCAAGAACTCCACCAGAGAACTCCTACAGTTGATAAACAACTTCATCAAAGTGGCCAGATATAAAATCAACTCAAGCAAATCAGTAGCCTTTCTATACTCAAAGGGTAAGCAGGCTGAGAAAGAAATAAGAGAAATGATACCCTTCACGATAGCCACAAACAATATAAAGTATCTTGGTGTGACTCTAACCAAGTAAGTGAAAGATGTGTATGGCAAGAACTTCAAGTCTCTGAAGAAAGAAATTGAAGAAGACCTCAGAAGATAGATAAATCTTCCATGCTCATGGATTGGCAGTATTAATATTGTAAAAACTGATCCATTCTTATCTCCTTGTACTTAGCTCAACTCCATGTGGATCAAGGACTTCCTCATAAAACCAGACACACTAAAACTAATAGAAAAGAATCTGGGCAAGAGCCTTGAGCACATGGGCACATGGGAAAATTTCTTAAACAGAACACCAATAGCTTATGCTCTAAGATCAAGAATGGACAAATGGGACCTCATAAAATTACAAAGTTTCTGTAAGGCAATGGACACTGGCAAAAGGACAAAACAGCAACCAACAAATAGGGAAACTGTCTTTACCAACCTTACATCTGACAGAAGGCTAATATACAAGATATAAAAAGAACTCACGATGTTGGACTCCAGAGAGCCAAATAACCCTATTAAAAATGGGATACATAGCTAAACAAACAATTTTCCCCTAGGATTATCGAATGGCTGAGAAGCACCTAAAGAAATGTTTAACATCCTTAGTCATTAGGGAAATGCAAATCAAAACAACCCTGAGATTCCACCTCACACCAGTTAGAATAGCTAAGATCAAAAACTCAGGAGACAGCAGGTGTTGGCAAGGATGTGGAGAAAGAAGAACACTCCTCCACTGCTGGTGGGATTGCAAATTGGTACAATCACTCTGGAAAGCAGTCTGGCAGTTCCTCAGAAAACTGGGCATGACACTCCGGAGGACCCTGTTATACCACTCCTGGGCATATACCCAGAGGCCTCCCTGGCATGCATAAGGACACATGCTCTACTATGTTCATAGTAGCCTTATTTATAATAGCCAGAACCTTAAAAGAACCCAGATGTCCCTCAACGTAGGAATGGATACAGAAGATGTGGTATATTTACACAATGGAATACTACTCTGCAAGTAAAAACAATGAATTCATGAAATTCTTAGGCAAAAGATCAGAACTGGAAAATATCATCCTTAGTGAGGTAACCCAATCACAAAAGAACACACATGGTATGCAGTCACTGATAAATGGATATTAACCCAGAAGCTCGAAATATCCAAGACACAATTTACATATCAGTTGATTTCCCAGAAGAAGGAAGGAGAGACCCCTGGTCCTGCAAAGACAGGATGTAGCAGTGTAGGGGAATACCAGGACAGCGAAGCAGTAGGAGGTTGACTGGGTAACAGGGGAAGGGAAGAGTGCTTATGAGACTTTCTGGGAGGGGGGAACCGGGACAGGAGAAATCATTGGGAATGTAAATAAAAAATATAGAAAATAAACAAAAATTGATCTCTTGATTGTGATAAGTACACTTTCTCCCCATAAAGTTTTTGATTTATAGATTATAGTCTTTGAAAGAAGAAAAGGTTGGTCTCCTTGCTATGTTATTTTTTTCATTGTGAAACAGTTCTACCTTTTGTAACTTTCAGCTTCTGTGTATATTTACTGGTGGGGCAATTTTATTGTGAGCCCTGTATTGTTAGGCATTGGTTTTTATCACATCCAGGCAGTTTATGTTTTTTAAGTAGATAATTTAACACATTTGCATTTAGAATCATTATTGGACTATTGCCTGCTATTTTGTTCTGTTTTGGCCCTTCTCTTTAGTTTGTGATCTTATCTTTTCATATAATTTGTTTATTAAATTAATAATGTTTGGCTCTTTGATCTTTCTTATGTTTCCATATATTATTTTAAGGGAAATATCTACACATTACATTTCTGTACCAAAATTTATTCAATATAAAATCTCAGACTTCTGGTGTCTTCAGCCATACTCCCATCATCAGTTTTTTGAACATGCTTTTCTCTTCACCCTACCTGACCCAAATATGAATTGTTCTTTATGATTCCTTTACACTGAAGTCAGCTCATTCAAAAATCACCAATAAGCTGGAAAAAAGCTTTCTCTACTCTGATGGGTGTTAGGATGGTGAAATCCTACACCACTTCTTATTGGCTTCCACCTTTGCAGGAGCAGGAGCTTGTATCTACCTTCAATAGAAAGGTTTTCTACACACTAAGAGAAGTTCTAAAGAAATAGTTAATTGAAGCTCCACATAAAAGTTTCTCTATCACAGAAACTACTTAAAAATCCATGAAGACATCTCCCTTGGCCAGACTTGCCTTATTGGACAAGCACATGTACCTTAAAAAGTTTTACTTCAGGTTCAAGTATATTTTTAAAAATTATGGAATTTTTTTAAAAAAATTAAAAACCTACTTGTGATTTTTCAGTAGCATGTGACTGTTGTAGATAACCCCACTATTTTGCACACCCCTGGAATTTCTCTAAATGAACAGGTGATCAGAAATAATTGTTCTAAAACTGTTTGCTTGTGAAGCCTGTTTCTTGTGGAGCATCAGCTCCTAAACCAGCATCTATAGTTTTATACGCTATTGCAAGGTGGCTTTCTCTCTTTTACATATAAGTGCACAGAACCCAATGCATTTTTATAAAGTTGATCCTATTTGGTCCTTACTTTTGAAGAATCACCTTGCTACATGTAGTCACACCTTGCTTGTCAGTTATTATTTTACAGGTAAAGTATGCTATTCCATTCCTTCTATCCCTCTGGGACTTTACTAGGAAATCTGCAGCTAATCTGCTTATATAGCTCTTTAATAAGAGTTTCTGTTTTTCTCTTTCAGGTTTAAAAATTGTCCTGTTTCAATGTTTTTATTATAATATGCTATGGTGAGAATCTAGTCTGTTCTGTCTATTTTTGTTTCTATAAGCCTCTAGTACATGGAAGTCCCTTTACCCTACAAATTAAGATTGTTTTCACTTCAATATTATTACACAGTTTTCCATATTATTTGCCTTTATTTACTCACCTCCAGATATGCCAAAGACTTAAATATTTGTCCACTTTGTTGTTTTGTATCGTTATGCCTTTGCATAAATGTTCCATTTTTAAAGGCCTTCTTCAAATATTGACATTTTTTCTTCTTGAAATGTTATTAAAATTTTCTGAATTTTGTTTATTTACTCATGAGAGAAAGGTTGAGAGATGCAGAGACAATGTGAGAGAGGGAGTGATTGACAGAGAGAGGGAGAAAAAGACATAGACAGACAGACCAACGGGAGGGGAGAGAGAGAGAGAGAGAGAGAATTCATGCCAAAGCCCATCCTATGAGCCCATGTGTGGAGATCAGAGAAAAACTTTCAGGACTCAAATCTTTCCTTAAACTTGGTTTCTCTTTTTCAGTTACTGTGTTGTGTCTTTTAACCTACCATGCTTTTTGCCTTCCAGGAAATTATCTTCTCTGTGCCTCCCATTTTACTATATAAGTATATACATATTATACTCCGTGTAATTCCATTCTCCCTCTTCTTGACTCTTATGTCCTCAAACTCCCTCTCAAATTCATGACCTCCTTATTCATTATTTATTATTGTCACATTATATATGTATGCATGTATATACATACAATCTTTTCAGTCTATTTAGTGTTGCTCATATGTATGTGTTTCGGACTGACCACATGTATTAGATAACTACCAAGGGGTGGGGGCATCCCTCAGAAGACTGATTCTCCATTTCTCAGTAGTTTTTAATTACCTGTAGCTCTTCATTTAGTAATAAGTCCTTGTGAGATTCTCCCCTTCCAAATGAGCATTAATTTATTCAACTGGCACTGTCATTGTTAAGGTCCTGCTGAGGCAACCATATTGTTGATATTTCATGGGTAGATCTCCCATGTCATATATTATACCATATATAATCTTGCACCGGACAAGATGTCTTCTGTCACTTACTATGTTTTAGACTATTTTCTATGATGTTTTCTAAGCTTAAATGTAGGTGTTCTGTTGTGGACATTGTCAATTGAGGAGGGCAACCACATTCATTTTAATCAGTAGTGGATTTCAGTGATGGTCTGCTCCAAAACCGAAGTTTCTTTGATATGGGGTGAGAGCAACATTAGCTTATGGGCAGAAAGGTGGCCATTTAGAATGTAATCAAGAATTATTCTGGTTTAAGAATGTGGCAACAGTAGATTCTCCACTAGGGTTCACAGCCCAAACAAATGTGGATAATGTGGTTATGATTATAGTATTAGACATGAATTATTTTCTATTGAGTGAACCTCGAGTCCAATTAAATAGCTGTTGTATATTGCCAAGCTATAAGTGCCATTATGGCACCCATGGGGATATCTTGTGGTTCTGGTAATTGCTGTGGTTTGTATCATTTACAGCTTGGTAGGATCATTGACTGTTTTTCTCCCTTGGCAGCTTTTATAGAGCCTTCTTGATATTAGGAGAGATAATTCTTAGGGACAAGGTTTCCAGATTGTTCCAACTGGATTCCTCGAATTCATGTGTCTGATGTATATGGTATCTTCAACAGTAGGGTACTTTCCTTCAAGTTCTAGAATGTAACCAAGAAAACTGACAATAGCCTATACTGTCTTGGGGGATTGAACACCTGGGTAACACTTCAAAAAGAGGCATCCCTTGTTGACAGATTTTTGTTAGATAGGGCATAAATTCTTGTAATGGGTGGAAATCATTCTTTAGTTTAATTCTATTTAACCGATGCATGCATATATATGTATATATATATATACTTATATATATATTAAATAATTTTATAGCATTTTAATTAAAACTATGGTTTATAGATATAGAATAGATATTTTGTTTTAAACTTACACAACAAGTTCAGTAGATTGTAAATTTATGTTGTATCCCTTGACCTACCTGATCTCTATTGCTGTTTATGATAGATTTCTGTGGCATCCTTGGGATTTAATAGGATAAAAAAGACAACTTTACTTCTGCCTTTCTTAGGTTCATATTTAAAAAATTTTCTAATTTCTCTCATGAACAACCTCCATTATAATATTAAAAAGAATGACAAGACTAGGCATGCCTTTTTTGTTTCTTTCTGATATTTGTGGTAGAATTTAGTTTTTCACCATTAATTATATTACCAATGCAATTGTATAGCTGCCTATCATCAACCAAGGCAATTCATTTTTAATCCTATTTTGTTGATTTTTATTATAAAGGTATGTTAGAATTTGTCAAATGTACTTCTAGCACTTACTAAAAGTGTTATGTGGAATTTGTCTTTTATTGAGTTAATAAGTGTTGAAAATTCATTGATTATTTTTATGAAAAGCTAATTAATCTTGCACTTCCAGGATAAATCTCATTGGTCATGGTGCACAATAGTTTTTATATGCTACTAGATTTAGTCTAAGAGGATTTGGAGAAGGATTTGCATTTATAAAGATGAAGGATGTTGAATTCTTATTAGAATATCATTAGATTTTGACATAATGGTGATATTTGACCTCATAGAACTTCACGATGTTTGAATTTTTTAAGATGATACTAAAGATTTACTGTAAATTATTTTTTATTAGTAAGGTATGATTTAAAACTACATGCTTTTAGATCAAGGTTTTCTGTGAAAGATTTTTTTATTGACAATCAACTATTTGGTTTTTAGTATATTAAGATTTGGTGTTTCCATTGAGAAAGTTATTACAGTTTCTGTCTTAGAAAGATGTCAAATTTGTTACCTGATTTATTGGCAATACTACTGCTCAGAGTATTTATTTTCTTTGTGATGGATACTTAATTGTCAATATGATACAACTAGAGTCACTTGAAAGGAGAGTTCTACAATTGAGAAAATGCTCCCATAAGATGTGACTGTAAGGCATTTTCTTAATTAGCTATTTATTGGGAAGGAACCAGCTAATTGTGGGTGGTCCTGGATTATATAAGAAATCAGGCCAAGCAAGCTATGGAGAGCAAGCCAGTAAGCAATACCTCTTCATTGCCTCTGAATTATCTTGCACTTCATGATTCCTCCCCTTCTTGAGTTCCTATCTTAATTTCCATTGATGATAACCTGTGATATGGAAGCAGAGGCCAAATAAACCTTTTCCTCCACAACTTGGTTTTTAGTCATGGAGTATGATATATTATCTATTCTATTATCTCAGCAATTGAAACCCTATCTAAGACCCAATTATAACTCTTTTTGTTTGTATAAGTTCACTAATGATGCTATCTCTTTTTTCCCGAATGCTAGTGATATTGTCCTTTGTCCTTCTTCTCTAACAGTTGTGCTAAGTTATCACTCATCTTTTTAAAGAACCAATATTTATTTCCAATGACTATATTACATGTTAAATATTTTTATTCTAATGGTCCCTATTACTTCCCAAATACCTACCTTAAATTAATGAACATTTATTTATTCAGTGATTTTTTTTCCCAAGGAAAGTTAAAGTCAGTAATTTGCACTATTTCTTCTTTTTCAGATTGACATTTACAGTGGCCAATATATCCATAATTCCAGTATCAGCTACATTCCCCACATCTAGCTATATTTTATTTTTCTAATTTCTGCTAATCTTAATATGTTCTTAAATTTTTATTTATGATTTCTACAATAACTATTTGTCATTCACATGTGTAACATTTGCCTACCATATGTTGGTTAATTTTTATGGTTCATAATATAAATATAAACAATGGAAATACTTCCATTGTTTTTTGTAGGATAACATAATTTAGTATGACTTTGGTCTTGAACAATTCTTATTTCTTGAGAATTAATAAATCATAATAATCTCTTGCAGAAACCATATAGACTTTTAAAGAATACTTTTGTTGTTTTTGGACATGGTTTTTTTAGATATCTATCAAATCTGCTTGTCTAAGTTGTCTAAATATTTGTTAAATTTTTGTGTAGTTAAATTATTCAAAACTCGGGCAGTGGTGGTACATGCCTTTAATTCCAGCACTTGGGAGGCAGAGCCAGGCAGATTTCTGAGTTCGAGGCCAGCCAGGTTTACAGTGAGTTCCAGGACAGGAATTACACAGACCAAACTGTCTCGAAAAACAAAAACTAACTAAATAAATAAATTAATAAATGAATGAATGAATAAATAAATAAATAAAATTATTCATTATATGAAAATAAATTGATGATTTTCTCTCTGGTGACTGTGCAAGGTGGGTAAAGCCAGGATCGCAGGAAACACAGGAGTGGCAGAGCAGCCCAGACAGGGCCCTTCCATGCTCCATGTGTACCTATGAGCTGGGCTGCTCCACAGCTGTCTGTGCACCAGTCCTGCCAGTGGAGAACTGGTCTCCAGGGACTGCTTTGACTCCCAGGTTTGGAGGTGAGACCCCCATTTTCTCTCTGGTGACTGTCCAAGGCAGATATGGCCAGGAGCACAAGGAGCATAGGAGTTGCAAAGCAGCTGGGACAGGATCATTCTGGGTTCTATCTCACCCAGGAGCTGGACTGAGCCACAGCCCTCTGTGCCAGGGGAGAGCTGGTCTCCCAGGGATGCTGAGACAGGTGGGACAAGTTCCAACCAGAGACAGCTGGGACCAACTAACACCTGAGATAACCAGATGTCAAAAGGCAAATGCAAGAATATTACCAACAGAAACCAAGACAACATGGTACCATCCAAATCCAGTTCTCCCACAACAGCAGTCCTGGATACCACAACACATCAGAAAAGCAAGATTTGGATTTAAAAATCACACCTCATGATGCTGATAGAGGACTTCAGGAAGGATATAAATAGCTCCTTTAAAGAAATACAGGAAAACACAACCAAACAGGTGAAGGAAATGAACAAAACCTTCCAGGATCTAAAAATGGAAGTGTAAACAATAAAGCAATCATGAAGGGAAACAACTCTGAAGACCGAAAGCCTAGGAAAGAAGTCAGGAGTCATAGATGCAAGCATCAACAACAGAATACAAGAGGCAGAAGAGAAAATCTCAGGGGCAGAAGATACCATAGAAAACATTAACACAATAGTCAAAGAAAATGCAAAAAGCTCCTGAGCCAAAACATCCAGGAAATCCAGGACACAATGAGACGACCAAACCTAAAGATTATAGGAAGAGAGATAAGATTACCAGCTTAAAAGTCCAGTAAATGTCTTCAAAAAATTGTAGAAGAAAACTTCCCTAACCTAAAGAGAGCGATGCTGATGAACGTACAAAAAGCCTACAGAACTCCAAATAGATTGGACCAGAAAAGAAATTCCTCCTGTCACATAATAATCAAAACACCATACGCAATAAGAAATGAAAGAATATTAAAATCAATAAGTGAAAAAGGCCAAGTAACATATAAAGACAGACCTATCAGAATTACACCAGATTTCTTGCCAGAGACTATGAAAGCCAAGAGATCCTGGGCAGATATCATACAGACAGACCCTAAGGGAACACAAATGCCAACCCAGGCTACTCTACCCAGCAAAACCCTCAATTACCATAGATGGAGAAACCAAGGTATTCTATGACAAAAACAAATTTACACAATATCTTTCCACAAATCCAGCCATTAAAAAGGTAATGAAGGGAAAAACACCTACAAAAGGAGGGAAACTACGCCCTAGAAAAGGCAAGAAAGTAATCTTCTTTTAACAAACCAAAAAGAAGAGAGCCACACAAACATAACTCCACCTCAATACCAAAAATAAAAGGAATAAACAATCACATTTGCTTAATAACCCTTAATATCAATGGACTCAATTCTCCAATAAAATGACATATACAAACAGACTGGATATATAAACAGGACCCAACATTTTGCTGCATACAGGAAACTCACCTCGGGCATAAAGACAGACACTACCTCAGAATAAAATGCTGGAAAAAAAATTCCAAGCAAATCGTACTAAGAAACAACCTGGTGTAGCCATTCTAGTAGCAAATAAAATCAACTTTCAACCTAAAGTAATCAATAGAGATAAGGAAGGGTACTTCACACTTATCAAATGAAAAAGCTACCAAAATGAACTCTCATTCTGAACATCGATACTCCGAATACAAGGGCACCCACATTCATAAAAGAAACTTTACTAAAGCTCAAAGCACATATTGGACCTCACACAATAATAATGGGAGACATCAACACCCCACTTATCAATGGAGAGATCATGGAAAAAAAACTAAACAGAAACACAGTGAAACTAACAGAAGTTACGAACCAAAAGGACTTAACATATCTATAGAACATTTTGTCCTAAAACAAAAGAATATACCTTTTTCTCAGCACCTCAAGGTACCTTCTCCAAAACTGACCATATACTCAGTCACAAAACCGACCTCAACAGATATAAGAAGACTGAAATAATCCCATGCATCCTATCAGATCACCACAGACTAAGTCTGGTATTCAAAAACAACAGAAAGGCCACATACATATGGAAACTGAACAACATTCTACTCAGTGATAACTTGAAGGAAGAAATAAAGAAATTAAAGACTTCTTAGAATTTAATGAAAATGAAGGCACAACATACCCAAACTTATAGGACACAATGAAAGCAGTGCTAAGAGAAAAACTCATAGCTCTAAGTGCCTCCAAAAAGATACTGGGCATACACTAGCAGCTTAACAGCACATCTGAAGGCTCTATAATAAAAAGAAGCAAATACACCCAAGAGGAGTAGATGTCAGGAAATAATCAAACTCAGGGCTGAAATCAACCAAGTAGAAATAAAAAGAACTGTACAAAGAATCAATGAAACCAGGAGCTGGTTCTTTGAAAAAAACAACAAGATAGATAAACCAGTAGCCAAAATAACTAACGGGCACAATATCCAAATCAACAAAATCAGAAATGAAAAGGGAGACATAACAACAGATACTGAGGAAATCCAAAAAAAATCATCAGATCCTACTACAAAAACCTATACCCAACAAACTGGAAAATCTAGATGAAATGGACCATTTTCTAGACAGATACCAGGTACCAAAGTTAAAACAGGATCAGAAAAAAAGATTGAAACAATCCCATGTCCTCTAAAGAAATAGAAGCAGTCATTAATAGTTTCCTAACCAAAAAAATCCCAGGACCAGATGTGTTTAATGTAGAGTTCTATCAAACCTTCAAGGAAGACTTAATACCAATACTTTTCAAACTAGTCCACAGAATAGAAACAGAAGGAACACTACCCAATTCATTCTACAAAGCCACAATTACCCTGATACCTAAACCATACAATGACCCAACAAAGAAAGAGAACTTTAGACAAATTTCCCTTATGAAATCCGTGCAAAATACTCAATAAAATTCTTGCCAACAGAATTCAAAAGAACACATCAATACAATCATCCACCATGCTCAATTCTGCTTCATCCCCGAGATGCAGAGATGGTACAACATATGGAAACTTGTCAATGTAATCCACTACATAAACAAACATGCTCAAAGCAAAAAGCCACGTGATCATTTCGTTAGATGCTGAGAAAGCATTTGACAAAATCTACCACCTCTTCATGACAAAAGTCTTGGAAAGGTCAGGAATTCAAGGTCAATACCTATATATAGTAAAAGCAATATTCAGCAAACAAGTAGCCAACATCAAACTAAATAGGGAGAAACTTGAAGCCATCCCACTGAAATCAGGGATTAGACATTGCTGTCCACTCTCTCCCTACCTGTTCAATATAGCACTTGAAATCCTAGCCAGAGCAATTAGACAACCAATGGAGGTCAAAGGGATACAAATTGGAAAGGAAGAAATCAAAGTATCATTATTTGCAGATGATATGATAGTATACTTGAGTGAGCCCAAAAATTCCACCAGAAAACTCCTAAGCCTGACAAACAACTTCAGCAAAGTGGCTGGATATAAAATGAACACAAATAAATCAGTAACCTTTCTATTCTCAAAGTATAAAGAGGCTGAGAAAGAAATTAGGGGAACGACACCCTTCACAATAGTGACAAATAATATAAAATACCTTGGTGTGACTCTAACCAAGCAAGTGAAAGGTCTCTATAACAATAACTTCAAGTCTCTGAAGAAAGAAATTGAAGGTTTCAGAAGATGGAAAGATCTTCTATGCTCATGGATTGGCAGGGTTAATATAGTAGAAATGGCCATCTGGCCGAAAGCAATCTACAGATTCAAAGCAATCCCCATCAAAATTCCAACTCAATTCTTCATAGAGTTAGAAAGAGCAATTTCCAAATTTATCTGGAATAATAAAAAACCCAGACCACAGGGTATACTACTACAGAGCAACACTGATAAAACTGCATTGTACTGGTACAATGACACGCAGGTCAATCAGTGGAAAGAATCAAAGACTCAGAAATGAACCCACACACCTATAGTCACTTGATAGTGACAAAGGTGCTAAAACCATCCAGTGGAAAAAAGACAGCATTTTTAGCAAATGGTGCTAGTTTAATTGGTCAGGAAAGGGGAGGGGAGTTTTTAAGCAAGGGTAGGGGGATGGAATAGGGGGTTTTTGGAGGAGTAGGGAGGAAAGGGGATACCATTTGAAATGTAAATAAAGCAAATATCTAATAAAATAAAAAACAATCAAAAAAGAAAATAAATTATTCATTATTGCTAAATGAAAACTGAATTCTGTATGATAACCAACTTGTCTAATACTCCAGTTTAGCCAATTTCTATGACATGTATTTTGAATTTTTTACTGATATATAAACATGTATGCACACATACACACGTTTGTGCATATTTTTAATTGTTATGTCTTTTAAATGGATTGTAATTTTTATTGCTAATGTCTAATATTATTCATTATAGTGATAACTTGCTACTAAATACGTTTTAACTTATGCTAGCACATTGGTCCTCAATTTTCTTATGCTGTGACCCTTTAACACAGTTCCTGGTGTTATGGTGACCCCAAGCATATAAAATTAATTTTGTAGTTAGTTCATAACTGAAGTTTTGCTATTTTTATAAATATTTTTTCCAGAAAACCCCTTAAGGCTTTTCTCTTCTTTCTCCTTTTCTTTCTTTCTTTCTTTCTTTCTTTCTTTCTTTCTTTCTTTCTTTCTTTCTTTCTTTCTTTCTTTCTTTCTTTCCTTTCTTTTCTTTCTTTCTTTCTTTCTTTCTTTCTTTCTTTCTTTCTTTCTTTCTTTCTTTCTTTCTTTCTTTCTTTCTTGTTCTTTAATCTTTTTTTACAGTCTAGTCTTTATCCACCTTCTGACTGTTCCACAACCCATACCTCCTCACCCAATCTCCAAGAGGATGTCCCAAACCCCTCATCCCTACCCTATCAGACCTCCCCACTCTCTGGGCCTCAAGTTTCTTGAGGGTTAGGTGCATCTTCTCTAACTGAGTCAAGATCCACTGGTCCTCTGCTGTATATGTGTTGAGGGCCTCTTATCAGTTGGTGTATGCTCCCTGGATGGTGGTTCAGTGTCAGAGCAATCTCATGGTTCCAGGTTAGTTGAGAATGCTGGTCTTCCTATGGGGTCACCCTCCTACTCATCTTCTTTCAGTTTTTCCCTAATTCAATCACAGGGGTCACCAGTTTCTCTCTAGTGGTTGGGTGTTAATATCTGCATCTGACTTTTTCAGTTGCTTGTTGGACCTTTCACAGGCACTCATGCTAGGTCCTTGTTTGTAAGCACACCAAATTATCAATAATAGTATCACACCTGTGACCTCCCCTTGAGCTGGATCCCAATTTGGGCCAATCACTGGACCTCCTTTCCCTTGGGCTCTTCTCTACTTTTGACCCTGCAGTTCTTTCAGACAAAAACAATTCCAGGTAAGAGTATTTGACTGTGGGATGGCAACTCCATTCCTCCACTTAATGCCCCATCTTTCTATTGGAGGTGTACTCTACAAGTTCCTTCTCCCCACTGTAGGGCATTTTATCTGAGGTCCCTCCCTTTGAGTCCTTAGAGTCTTTCACCTTCCATGTGTCTGATACATTCTAGAGGGTTCGCCTACCTCTTACCTCCTGAGGTTGTATGTTTCCATTCTTTCTGCTGGCCCTCAGGGATTCAGTCCTGTTTCCACCCCCATCCAATACTGATCATGTTCCTTTTTTCCCCTCACTCATTGTCCACCCAGGTCCCCTGTGATTGCTTTCTTCTCCCTCCCAAGTGGGACTGAGGCATCCTTATTTGGGCCCTTCAGCTTGTTAACCTTCTTGACTTCTGTGGATTATATTCTGGGTATTCTGTACTTCTTTTTTTTTTTTAGCAATATCCACTTATTAGTGAATACATACCATGCATGTCCTTTTGGGTCTGAGTTACCTCATCTAGGATAACATTTTCTAGTTCCATCCATTTGCCTGCAAATCTCTTGATATCCTCATTCTTAATAGCTGAATAGTATTCCATTGTGTAAATGAACCACATTTTCTGTATCCATTCTTCTGTTGTGGGACATGAGGGTTGTTTCCAGCTTCTGGCTGTCACAAATAAAGCTGCTATGAACATAGTGGAACACATACCCCTATGGCATGGTGGGGCAACCTTTGGGTATATTTCCAAGAGTACTATAGTTGGGTCTTCAGGTAGATCTATTTCCAATTTTCTGAGGAACCTCCATATTGATTTCTAGAGTGGTTGTACCAGTTTGCAATCTTACCAGCAATGGAGTTTTCCTCTCTCTTTTTATCAACATGTGCTATCACCTGAGGTTTTGATCTTAGTCCTCATTAGCACAGGGGGAAATTTTCTAAACAGAACTCCAATGACCCAGGCTCTAAGATCAAGAATGGGACCTCATGAAATTGTAAAGCTTCTGTAAGGCAAAGGACATAGTCAATAGAGCAAATTGGCAAACCTACAGATTGGAAAAAAAATCTTTGCTAACCCCACATCTGATAGAGGGCTAAGAATTCAAGAAGCTAACCACCAAGAAACTAAGCAACCCAATCAAAATATAGGGCATAGAACTAAACAGAAAATTCGTAACAGAGGAATCTCGAATTGCCGAGAAGCATTTAAAGAAATGTTCAAAGCCCTTAGTCATCAGGGAAATGCAAATCAAAAAGACCCTGAGATTCCACCTATTTTTATAAATCTTAATGTAAACACCTGATAGGCATGATATCTGATATGCAACCATTGTGAAAGGGTTATTTACCCCCTAAGGAGCCCATAAACCACAGGGTAAGAAATACTAAGTTATCCACTGTTATATTTCAGGTGTTTGTATTATATATTTGTACACGTTTTAGACCTAATCTATATCCTTTTATATCTCTTAGCAGCATGGGGTGATCATACATGTATTATTCATATATTATAATCAATCTTCTATCCATCATTATAGTTAGATTACTGTGTTTGTGCATAATCTAATTTGTGATAAGCTAGGGTTTACAAATGCCCCTTTTCTGTGTTTTCTATCTTTTGTCTCATTTTCTCTTTACCCACACCTGTGATTTTTGAATTATTATCTAGTGTACTGTTCTACCTCTTGCCTTTACTGTATGTTTTTGGAGACATTCCTATTTGCCTACCTGGGGACTATAATTAATATACATGTTTTATATACCTAATGAACTTACTTTCAAATGTATAAAAATTGACCAGTATATATCTATATTCTTTCTTGTTAGTTTACGCTCTAATTATATACATTTTATATAGCTATAAATATACAGTTTTAAGTGTCCTTAAGTCAGATTGGACTTAAGAGTGCTGTGTTCACATCTTCTTGTATGTTTACATATGCCAGTATCACTGGATGGTGTTCCTAATTATATTGGTAATGATTGCTTTTCTGTTTAAAATTTTCAGACATTTAGAATACTGTTTCAGTTTTAATGCATAAAGAACATTATAAATCTCCCAAAATCTCCCTCTCCCTTTCCCCTTCTCTCTCTGTGTTTGTGTGTTCACATGCCCTGTGTATGCGTATGTATATAGAGTCCAATAACAGGTTTCTCCTTGATAGCTCTACAATTATTTGAAGATGGTCTCTCATGAACTTAATACTCATGAACTGACTAAACTAGCTGTGTAGGAAGCTCTAGAGTTCTGTCTCTACCTCTTTACCCTCACCTTCATTTAGGGTTGCAGTTGACCAGGACCATTCCTTACTATCTTCCATGTATGCTGGGGTCTTGTTACTTTCATGGGAAGCACATTACCCACAGAGCCATCACCACAGCCTGATGTAGATTTATTTGATGATATTTTACTCTTGATATATATATTACAATCCAGCTCTCTGGATAACAACTTACTAGACCACTTGACCACTTGTTGTTTTTTTTTTGTTGTTTGTTTGTTTGTTTCATTTCTTTTTTTTTTGTTTTTCTAAGTTTTTTTTTTATTTACATTCAAAATCATTTCCCCTTTCCCGTTTCCTCCCTCCCCAAAAGTCCCATAAGCCCCTTCCCTCCCTCTTTTCCCCATTCAACCCCCTCTCGCTTCTCTGTCCTGGAGTTCCCCTACATCCAGTCTTTCCAGGACCAGGGGTCTCTCCTACCATCTTTTTAGAAATCTATTGATATGCGGATTGTGTCTAGGGTATTCCAAGATTCTGGGTTAATATCCCCTTATCAGTGACTGCATACCATGTGTGTTCTTTTGTGATTGGGTTACCTCACTAAGGATGATATTTTCAAGTTCTGACCATTTGCCTAGGAATTTCTTGAGTTCATTGTTTTTAATTGCAGAGTAGTATTCCATTGTGTAAATATACCACATCTTCTGAATCCATCCCTCTGTTGAGGGACATCTGGGTTCTTTCCAGCTTCTGGCTATTATAAATAAGGCTGCTATGAACATAGTGGAGCATGTGTCCTTATTGCATGCAGGTAAAGCCTCTGGGTATATGCCCAGAAGTGGTATAGCCGGATCCTCCGGGAGTGTCATGCCCAGTTTTCTGAGAAACCGCCAGACTGCTTTCCAGAGTGGCTGTACCAGCTTGAAATCCCACCAGCAGTGGAGGAATGTTCCTCTTTCTCCACATCCTCGCCAACAACTGCTGTCTCCTGTGTTTTTGATCTTAGCCATTCTGACTGGTGTGAGGTGGAATCTCAGGGTTGTTTTGATTTGCATTTCCCTAATGACTAAGGATGATGAACATCTCTTTAGGTGCTTCTCAGCCATTAGATATTCTTCAGGTGAGAACTCTTTGTTCAGCTCTGTACCCCATTTTTAATAGGGTTACTTGCCTCTCTGGAGTTTAACTTCTTGAGTTCTTTGTATATATTGGATATTAGCCCTCTGTCGGATGTAGGGTTGGTAAAGATCATTTCCCAGTTAGTTGGTTGCCCCTTTGTCTTTTTTGACAGTGTCTTTTGCCTTGCAAAAACTTTGTAATTTTATGAGGTCCCATTTGTCAATTCTTGATCCTAGAGCATAAGCTATTAGAGTTCTGTTCAGGAAATTCTCCCCTGTGCCCATATGTTCAAGGTTCTTCCCTAGTTTCCTTTCTATTAATTTCAGTCTGTCTGGTTTTATGTGGAGGTACTTGATCCACTTGGAATTGAGCTTAGTGCAAGGAGATAAGAATGGGTCAATTTGCATTCTTCTGCATGTTGACCTCCAGTTGAGACAGCACCATTTGTTGAAAAGGCTATCTTTTTTCCACTGGATGGCTTTAGCTCCTTTGTCAAAGATCAAGTGGCCATAGGAGTGTGGATTCATTTCTGGGTCTTCAATTCTGTTCCATTGATCTACATGCCTGTCACTGTACCAATACTATGCAGTTTTTAACATTATTGCTCTGTAGTACAGCTTGAGGTCCGGGATACTGATTCCCCCAGAGATTCTTTTACTCTTGAGAATAGTTTTAGCTATCCTGGGTTTTCTGTTATTCCAGATGAATTTTTGAATTGCTCTTTCTAACAGTTGGATATTTCTAATGAGTTTAAATTACTTCTTTTTTTAAATTATAGATTCTATTTTACTCTTTTAATATTTCTATTTATTTGTTCAAAATCTCCATTTTGGGAGACATCATTTTCCTTTCCTCAAATTTCGGCCATGGGATCTTTGAGTTCCCTGAGCATATTTTATAGAGCTGAATGCATGTTTTTTTTTTGTTTGTTTGTTTAATTTTGATTACATCATTTACTCCTTGTTTTTCTGTAATCCTGCTTGATCTCTTTAACTTCATAAACTCTATTTTCTTTGGTTGGTGTTACACAGTATATGTATGGATTTTAAACAGTCACCTGTCCAAGCCAAAATCTGGTATGTGTCATTAAGAGTTGCAAGTGAAATAAATAATGAGTGTTACTGCATGCCCATGAAAATAGAACAAACTCATAATGCTGGAAACTCCAAATTATGGGGAGTTAGCAAGGTAATAGTGTTGTCCCTTCCCAATGGGAATTTTCAGCCTAGCCTTGTAGTTTATTATAAATCCATACACATCCTGTTCATTCATTCTAACGATCATGCTCCTTGATGTTTATCCAGAGGCATTGAAAATTTATGTTCACCATAAAACCTGCAGATGGGTGATTTTATTAGCATTCCTAATGGTATCCAAAGTGCAGAGAACTAAGATTTCCTTCAATAGGTGAATGGATAAAAAAATACCTGTGTTGTTGCATTCAGGCAACACAACATTCATCCCAAAAAGAAATATATTGACAAGTCATAGGAAGGCATGGAGGAACATTTTATTGATGTCACTAGGGAAAAAAGCCTTTGTGGAGCAATCACACACATGATTGCTCAAGATATTATGATATTGGAGCAAAATTATGAAGACAGTGAAAAAATAGTGTTCTTCACAACTTAGGACATAAAGAACACATATGTATGCAAAACATAGAAGATTTTCAAGACAGCAAAAACGCTATTAGATATGACAGTACTGCAAACATGACACTATATTTTTCCAAAGTCATGGACTGCCCAAGACCAACAGTTATTGTAATGTTAACTATAGAAGCCGGCTGACTATGATGGGTTAATAGACACTTATTAGTTGAGCAGTTGAACTTACTAGTTTGCTGTTAAAAATGAGAAACCTAAGCGTATAAGAAGGAAAGCACATAAGGAAAATTTCTCTGCCTTCCTCTTAGCTTTGTGATGCTCTACAAAAGAGAATTTTAAAAAGGTTATGTACTGTGTTATTTCATTCGCATATGTATTGTAAAAAGCAAAGCTACTGAGATGCTTAAGAAATCATTGGTTGCCAAGGTTTTCTGGCAACACTGATAGATTCTGAAAAATGCTGAACCTGAACTGTGTCTTTTTTCCCTAATTAGCAATTACATTCTAATCACAACAAACACAACAGATAAATTCCAAGTAATGGCTACTCTACAAAAATACCTGGCCATTGCCTCTCATATTCTTCAAGGTCATAAAGAAAAAAAGAGAATCTCCAGCAACGAGAATCTGTTTCAGGTTGTGTCTAAACTCTGTGTTCGTTATATGCAACTTTTCTAATTTTGAAATTATATTAAATATTAAAAAGCAGAGCTGTAGAAATAGCTCAGTGGCTAAGAACCCTTACTCTCTGTTCTTCCAGAGTAGCCATATTGTAGCTTATAAACATCTGTAATTACAGGTCTAGGAAACCTTATGCCCTCTTCTGGCCTCCATAGGCACCAAGCATACACCCAGTGCACAGTTATAGATGCAGTCAAAACACTCACATAGTCTCACACATACTTGTACCCACTATACTTTCATGTTTCATGAACTTATGCACACAATTACACACACACACACACACACACGGATGCACTAAATGCATCGAGTAAGTGGAAAACACAGGCTTATGGAAGGTTACAGAAACCAACATACTGAGTAAACAATTTCTCGTTTGCCGAATAGTAACTCTCAATTCTTTCTACTCTAATCAACTCAACTCAGTCCAAAGGTACTAAGAGAAATTTATTTGTTCTAAGAACTGAAAAGCCCAAAGAAATTTGACAACCTTGAAATGATAGAACTTGGCATTCAAAATTGTCTCTGGATCTCTGCAGTTCATCACTGATTACTCTGTTGTCTCTGCTCTCTGTAGAGTTCCATCAAATGATGGAAAGTGACCAACAACAGAGCCACATTCCTGTTCTCCTAGCTCAGCAGCATTTGGAAATATGACCGTCTCTTCCCAATAACTTAAAAAAAAAACAAGACTGAGTCCTGTGGCATTGGAATTATAACTTAACACTGTTTAAATGGGGTTCCTCATAACACCAAAATAAAGTCATCCTGCCTACCTAATCCTTGGGAAAGAAAGTGTGTCAAGGGAGTGGGGGAGGCAAATAGTTGATGAAAAATCAATAACAATAGTAAAAGTTACTGAATATTATTTCAATTCTCAGGTGTGGCTACTGACTATAGAATTAATATAGAAAGTCGGTGTAGAAAATTATGAAATAAAAAATATAACTACTCTTTATTTTATTAAGAAATTGATAAAACTACTCTTTATTTTATTAAGAAATTTAGATTTTCAATAATAAAATGAAGCTTGATGCACAAAACATGCAAATATAGTAATCTGATGTTTAAGTTGGGATACATTTAACAAAGTATGCCTCTTATTGTTCCTCTTTCCCCTCAAATGAATGCCTCTTCTCTTTGATCATGAAAAAGAAGCCAACACAAAATGAACTCATTGAGACCTTTGAAAATTCTTTGCCACATAATGCTTGTCTGTTTTTATAAATTATTTTATTTATTTACATTCCAGAAGAAGTCAAGGTATCACTATTTGTGGATGATAAGATTGTATACATAATCAATCCCCAAAATTCCACCAGAAAACTCCCACAGCTGATAAACAACTTCAGCAAAGTTTCAGAATTTAAATTAAATCAAATAAATCAGTAGCCTTCATTTATACAAATGGTAAACAGGCTGTGAAAGAAATTAGGGGAACTACACCCTTCACAATAGGCAGAAATAATATAAAAGGACTTGGTGTAATTTTAATCAAACAAGGGAAAGATCTTTATGACAAGAACTTCAGATCCCTGAAGAAAGAAATCAAAGAAGACTTCAAAAGATTGAAAGATCTCCCATGGTTGTGGAGTGGTAGGATTAACATAGTAAAAATGGCCATCTTACTAAAAGTAATTAACAGATTCAATACAGTCCTTATCAAAATTCCAATACAATTCTTCACAGTCATGGAAAGAACAACATTTAATTTCATATGAAAAAACAAAAAACCAAGTAGCCAAAGTATTTGGATAGCCAAAATACTTCTCAACAACAAAAGATCTTCTGGGGGAAACAACATTCCTGATGTAAAACTGAACTACAAAACGATAGTGGTAAAGACTGCATTCTTTGGTACAGAAACAGACCAGTAGATGAATGAAATAGAACTGAAGACTCAGAAATAAACCCATACACTTGTGGACACTTGATCTTTAATGAAAAAGCCAAAACATACAGTGAAAGAAAGAAAATATCCTTAATAAATGGTGCTGGCCTAACTGAGGGTCTATATATAGAAGAATGAAAATAGATCCATATTTATCACCTTGTACAATACTCAAGTCCAAATAGATCAAGGACTTCAACATAAAGCCAGATACAATGAATCTTTTAGAAGAGAAAGTGGGAAAGAACCTCGAACTCCTTGGTCAGAGGAAAATTTCCAGAACCGAACACCAAAACCAGTGTCTCAGGCTCTAAAATCAATCAATAATTGATAAATGGAACCTCATGAAACTGAAAAGCTTCTATAAGGCAAAAGACAAAACTGCAACCTACAGATCGAGAAAACATCTCACTAACCCTACATCCAATAGAGGGCTAATATCCAAAATATATATAAAGAACTCAAGAAGTTAACCTCCACAAAACCCAAATAAAAATGGGGTATAGAGCTAAACAAGAACTCTCAACAGAGGAATCTCAAATGGCTGAGAAGCATGAAAAGAAATGTTCAACATCCATAGTAATCAGGGAAATGCAAATCAAAATGACCCTGAGATTCCACCAATCAGAATGGCTAAGATAAACTCAAGGGACAGTACTTGCTGGCAAGGATGTGGAGAAAGAGGAGCATCATTCATTGTTGGTGGTATTGCAAACTGGTACAAATACTCTAGAAACCAATCTGGTGTTTCCTCAGAAAATTGGAAATAGTTCTACCTGAAGACCTGGGTATATACCTAAATGATGCTCCATCATACTACACATGCTCCTCTATGTTCTTAGCAGCCTTTTATTTTTTAACCTGATAGGTTTGTTTCTTTGTTTGTTTTGAGTATGTACTATAATTTCTGGTTTTGTGTATTTTTATAGGATTTCTCTTGTGAGCACGTCTCTGCATCTATATGTGTTTCTTGTGCTTTTTCTTTGTATTTTCTTCTGTTAGTTTATATTTCATCAACATTATGTAGATCTGTTTGTATTCTCATGAAAAATAGTCAGTCAGACAGACAGGCAGACAGACATAGACACATATACACATAGAAACACAGAGAGAAATGGTTTGGATTTAAAGGGTTAGGGAAGAAGAGAGCTTCTGGTAAGAGTTGGAAGAAGAGAAACTGTAATCATAATATATTGTATGAAAAACCCTACTTTTAATAATAAAAGATAAATATAAAACAAGAAAAAGATTTTCATATTCATCAGCAGTATAAAAATCTATAAATATAATATTATAAAACAACTGTTTGATCCTAAATAAAGATAGCAAAACTGTCCACACTTGGTCAGGCCTCATATGTTTCTTTCACACCAATGAATATGTATGTATATTTATACTCTTTGTGACTAGGACAGAAAAGCTCAAAATTCCATATAGAAATTTGCATTCTTTGATTCTTAGCAACTGAACTATAGAAAAACAAAAACTAAGGAAAATAAAATAAATATATGAAAATGTATATCAACATATATGTAGGTAGAATGCAGGGTTATTCCCAAAATCAAAGAGAATGTTCACTTTGCTCTGAACTGTGTCCCATTGGAGTGTTGTTTGTAGTACTTTAGAAATCAACTATTTTTGGAGATTCTGGAAGATACTCTGCAAAAGTCGTTACAATTATGTACATGTCTATGTAACATGTAGTTAATTCTATATTGTAATTATTTCTCACCCCATATTCATTACCATTGCTGATTTCATTCATAATATCCAAGTTATACAATCCATTGACATTCCTATCAACATATGAGTAACTGAAGAATATGTTCCAAACAGATGTGCACATATATTCTCACATACATATGAATAAGTATAAAATAATTTTCTCTCAAAAAGGAAAATATAGAATATATATCGAGAAATTTTACTTACCTGTAGAGAAGGAAATTTTCTCACTTGTAAGAAAATTAATGAGCTACAAATCATAACATTAGGCAAAATAAGCCAGACTTAATGAAATCAAACATCACAGACTTTCCTGTAGAGTGTAACTCAAAGAAAGGCCCTTGGAGATAAGATTTGATTGAAAGAAAGATTGCAAGCCTGTAAAACTGGGCAAATGTGACAACCAAACAGACATAAAGTCAAGTGTGTGTGTGTGTGTGTGTGTGTGTGTGTGTGTGTTGGGGTGGGGCAGAAATCAAGCTGATAAAATGTTGAGATATCGCAGAGAAGTCTTGCATCAAGAGAACAGCTTCTGAAAAATCCCAGTGCCACCAGTACCTTGTATTGGGATAGGCTGCTTGACTAGTCCTAGATGGCATTAGACACCAGACTACAGACTATTTTCTGTCCTGACCAAACCCAGGTCACAGAGAAGTTGATATGCTTTTAGAAGTCACTGGCTTGTGTGTTCCCTTCACCCTTTTCATTATTTGTGATATTATGTAAGACACCCCAACCCATAACTTAATGTTTCAGGAAAATCCCTTTCCAGTGTCTGCTCTTCCCTTGACAATGGAGTCGAAAAGTAGGTCATGAATCTCCCTCCCATGACTAATGTGGAAGGGGTCCTTCATACAAGGATGGACTGCCAAGAATAGTGCCCGTGTTCTGAAGTGGCATTTCAACTTTTGGCTAAATGTAATTAATTTTCTTTTCTTTGCATAATTTTATTTAATGTTTTGATCTTGACAAAGAAGTAAAAAATATACAATGAGAAAAAGAAAGCATCTTCAATAATGGTGCTGGTCTAACTGGCTGTATGCAGAAAAATGAATATAAACCCACATTTGTCACCTTGCAGAAAGCTCAAATCCAAGTCAAGGACCTTAGCATGAAACCAAATACAATCCAAGGGTTTGTCAAGGTCCAAGTCAAGGTCAAGGACCTTAGCATGAAACCAAATACACTGAATATAACAGAAAAGAAAGTGGGAAAGAGCTCATTGAACTCATTGGCACAGGGTGAAATTTCTTAAACAGAACTCCAAATGGCTCATGATCTAAGATCGAGTATTGATAAATGGGACCTCATGAAACTGGAAAGCTTCTATAAGGCAAAGGACATGACCAATAAGACAAATCGACAACCTACAGATTGGGAAAAAATTTTCACTAACCCCACATCCAATAGAGGGCTAATATCCAAAATATATAAAGAATTCGAGAAAGTAATCATGAAAAAACCCAAACAACCCAAACACAAAATGGGGTATAGAACTAAACTGAGATTTCACAACTGAGGAATCTCAAATGACTGAGAAGCACTTAAAAAAATGTTCAAATTCCTTAGTGATCATTGAAATGCAAACCAAAATGACCTTGAAACCACCTTACACCAATCAGAATGGCTAAGACCAACCAAAGAGTACAAATGGAGGGACCTATGGATCCAGCTGCATACTTAGCAGAGAATGCCCTTGCTGGACATCAAAGGGAGGAGAGGCCCTTGGTCCTGAGAAGGCTTGATGCCTCAGTACAGGGGAATGCCAAGACAGGGAAGCAGGAGTGGGTGAGTTGGTGGGTAGGAGGAGGAGGCATGGGTTTGGGGTTTTCAGAGGGAAAACCAGGAAAGGGGATAATGTTTGAAATGTAAATAAAGTAAATATCTAATAAAAAACCACAGGTGACAACACATGTTGGAAAAGATGTGGAGAAAGAGGAACACTTCTCCATTGCTGGTGGGATTGCCGAGTGCTACAACTGCTCTGGAAATCAATCTGGAGGTTCCTCAGATAATTGAAAATAGATCTACCTGAGACCCAGCTATACCACTCTTGGGTATATACCCAAAAGATGCCCCAACATGCCACAGGAGTACATGTTCTACTATGTTCATAGCAGCTTTATTTGTGATAGCCAGAAGATGGAAACAACCCAGATGTACCACAAGAGAAGAATGTATACATAAAATGTCATTCATTTACACAATGGAAAACTACTCAGCTATTAAGAACAAGGACATCCCGAGTTTTGCAGGCAAATGGGTGGAACTAGAAAATATCATCCCGAGTGAGGTAACTCAGACCCAAAAGTGTACGCATGGTATGTACTCACTAATAAGTGGATGTTAGCCGAAAAGAAAAGAAGAGAAGAGAAAAGAAAAGAAAAGAAAAGAAAAGAAAAGAAAAGAAAAGAAAAGAAAAGAAAAGAAAAAAGATACAGTCCACAGAACTCAGAAAGGTCAACAAGCTGAAGTGCCCAATTGAGGAAGCCTCAGTTCCACTTGGGAGGGAGAACAAAGCAACTACAAGAGGAGAGGGAGGGAGGGACTTGGAAGGCAAATTGAAGGAGGGGAGGGAGTGGGGGATAGAGGAGAACCTGATCTGGTATTGGGTGAGGGAAAAGGACTGAAGCCCTGAGGTCCAGCAGAAAGAATGGAAACAGGAAACCTCTGGAGATAGGAAGTTGGATGGACTCTCCAGAGTGCACCAGAGATCTGAGAGGTATGAGACTCTCAGGAGTCAAAGGGAGGGACCTTAGGGAGAGGGAACTTATAGAGCCCACCTCCAACAGGAAGACAGAACATCGAATGAGGGAGAGGGGAGCCATCCCACAGTCACAACTCTGACCCAAAATTGTTCCCATTTGAAAGAATTACAGGGATGGAAATGGAGAGGAGCCTGAGGAAAAGAAGGCCCAGTGACAGGCTCAAAGTGGGATCCAGCTCAAGGGAAGGATCTGAGGCCTGACACTATTACTGAGGCTATGGAGCATTCACAAAAACGGACCTAGCATGACTGCACTTTGAAAGATCCAACAAGCAGCTGAGTCAGATGCAGATATTGGCACACAACCAATGGACAGAAACAGCTGACCCCTGTTGTTGAATTATGGAAGACTGAATGAAGCCAAGGAGAAGGGCAATCCTGTAGAGGACCAGCAGTCTCAATTAACCTGAACCACCAAGATCTCTCAGACACTGGTCCACCAACCAAGCAGCATACACCAGCTGATGTGAGACCCCCAACACACAAACAGTAGAGAACTGCTGGGTCTGTGTTCATTCAGAGAAGATGCACCTAACCCTCAAAAGACTGGAGGCCCCAGGGTGTTTAGAGGGGTGGGGGATGGGGACATCCATGTGGAGACAGTTGGGTGGGGATGAGGTATGGGATGTGGAACAGTTGGAGGGTGGATGGGGGGGGTAAAATATGGAGTGTAAAAAAATTAATTAGTTAATTAGAAAATAAAGGAATGTGAATATTCAACTTTTTTCTGCTTTTTTAATTTTCTCTCAAACCCTCTCCTGACATTTCATTTTTCTATTTTGAGTTCATGAAGGTAACTGTATTTCTGCTAAGTAACACATTTTTCATGTTCATATTCAGATATGGTAGTTAACATTTCCCTTAATGTCTCTCACTAATGTCATGAATGCATGTTTCTACTAATATATACAATATTTCACATTCCTAATTCATAAAGGCATTTGCTTAATATAAAGAGTTTTTTGAAAATTAGAGAATTCAATAATGTTTTAAATGATTATTTTATTTGGATGTTTAAGAGTAATTTTATTTTATTTAGATGTGTGTTTGGGTCATGTGTATGTTTGTGTGTATATGTGTGTGTGTGTGTGTGTGTGTGTGTGTGTGTATACTTATGAATGCAGGGCCCTATGGGGTTCAAAAGAAAGAATCAGATATGGAATTATAGGTAGCTTATATTTGCCTGATAGAGCTGTGGAAAATCAAACTCAGATCCTCTGAAAGAACAGGACATGTTCTATACTGATGAGCCATTCCTCCACCCTCTAAAGAATTTTTCAATTGTAGATACTAGATACAAATAGTAGACTTAAAATATTATACAATATAGCATTAGATTTTTATTTGACAAGTGATATTTTATTTATTTTATTATTTTATAAGGAATAAAGTTATTTGAGCAAAATAGAATGCCTCACACACTGAAAATACAGCTTCACTTCATATCTGCCTGACTCATTATTTTACCCCTTTGAATAATTGTAATTTTTATTCATTGAAATTTATATATACCTACACAATATATTGATCATATCTATGTATAGCTTCTTTTGTCTACCTTTCTCTAGGGTCTCTCATTCTGAAAGTTAGCAACTACCAACTCAGAATATTATACCCAACAAAGCTATCAGTCATAGCTGAAGGAAAATAAGCTTTCCTGATAAAAGTAGATCAAAGGAAATTGTGTGCACTAACTTAGATCTCTAAAATGTACTTGAAATAATATCAAACTGAAGCAATAAATCCATCTACAGGGTACAAGAAAGAATAAAGTTTGGTGGAAAAATAGTAAAGCTAGAAGGTTTACTATTCTAAAAGAATAGTAGAAAGAAGAAATACAGAAGAAAGGAAGAACAAAAAATATAACCTCTAGAGTCTAATTAGTGATATCCATAGTACAAGAATGTCTGGCCATCCACTGGGCCCTGGGAACTCTACTATTGGCCACATCCCCAAAGAAATGCTACTCTCTAACCCATAGCAGCCATCCATGTCAATAGTTCTTCCACAAATCCCTCTGTTCATTATGGGATTTTTGACTATATTGATCTTGTGAAGAAATTCTTTCCTTCCTGGCTAGTTTATTTAGTTCCAGAAATTGTTATTCAGGTTATTTGGGAGAAAAGACATTAATAGAATTACCCAGTGCTGAATCCTTCATGCTACAACACTGACCTGATGGCAAGATGTGCCCATTAGGATGATAGTGACATGATTGTTATGGGACAATCATTCAATCTGTGATTGAATATTAAACTTGTTCTACAAGAGGCATTTCATTCCTGGTTCTATAAACACAGTTAACAGCCCATAAATGGATAGATCATAGGCTCTGGGTAAGGGAAGACAAACTCTACTGTTGTTTGCTAAATGGTCATACTGTCAAACCACATTCTAGATACTCAACGTTTAAAACCTTAGATTAGTGCTGTTATCCTTGGACAGAGAAACTCCTTTCTGCAGTGGGTAGTGGTTAATACAAGACTCAAGAATGGTCAAAGTGCCAACTATAAATAATTCTGAGTGCCCAGCTGTGGATGAATCATCTGTAGTTAACTTCCTGCCATCCAAGGCTCATGGAACTTGGAGAAAAGGGGGATGCAAGAATTTAAAACCAAGTAGATGTGGAGGAAAGCTGTGATGTCCTGACTTCTAGAAATATCATGGCTGCTGAATGCATCAACTAACAGCAGCCGGGTTGCCTGTATAAAACTTGTAAAAATCCTTGACTATTTTACAACATTGCAATTTTTTTATCCTAAAATATGTCTAATCCACATCTCCTCATACTGAGAAGCAAAATTAAGCATTGATTTGACCAATGGATGAAGGAATGAAAGATATGACTATCTCAGAGGCAAATATTATTTGGCTAAATTCTCACAATGGATTAACAACTCTACTCATGCTGTCACTCAAAATCATAGTATGTAGAAAAAGTTTGGTTGATGATCAAGTTATGTTTTAGGATTGAATTGTGTCGTCATAATGTTTATTATAAAAATACTCTTTACAGTTAAGGTCTATGTTGCAAGCAAAATTGTAAGACTGCAGGGGCCAGTAGATTTAGATCTGTGTGGCATAAAGAACAGTTAAGGGAATATTTGTTGTAATTAGTTCAATCACCTGATTAGTTACCTTCCCCTGACCACACTTTGTCCTTTCAACTATTAATGTACCCTTATTAAGGTAAGCCCTACTAAAACTGCTTTTGTGGGCCTAATACTTTATACTTTGTAAATGCTTTCTTCATTGAAGTAATTCAACACAAGATTGCAATGCAATGCATACCATGATACAAAAGATAAGAGTTTCAAGAATGAAATGAATAGAAATTACTTAAGCAAATTTTAAACTTTTCTTTCTCGTGTTACATGGAATAGTTCCTGACAGAAAGTTTTATGTCTAGAGCAAGTTCTTTGCTATGTGTTTAAATTGGGAGTATAGCTGCAGCTAATAGTGTGCATATTCGATTTTTGTAAAACAAACAAACAAACAAACAAGTAAGTACAACCATTAGACCTTGAGGTCTAATGACTAAGTGGTTACAAGCACTGACTGTTCTCCCAGAGGACTTGGGTTCAAATCTCATCACCCACCTGATGGTTCACATCTGTCTCTATTGCTAATCCCAGGGCATCAAACAACTTCTCATGACCTGTTTCGACACTAGGCACACATCTGGTATACAGACCTACATACAGGTAAAACACCCATACACTGAAATGTAAATACATGAAAACTTTAAAAGCACACCATAATATTTTATAAACTAGAAAATAATAGAACAAAATTCAAATTTGTGTCTGCCTTTAAAATTGAGATTTGTTTTAGTACATAAGTATATATAATAATTATTTTTTAATGATAATGAAGTTTGTTAGTTTATCATAAAAGTTTAAAAAGAAATGTCAAATAATTAAATTTATTTTAATTTAGAATAGGACTCTAAAAGATTCTTGAAAGGGGGAAGCATTAAATGATGACTATACTTTAAGGCAATTTCCTAATCAAAAAAGTTCTTGAAATTGGTCATAGTATCACTCACAGTTGTAACCTAAGTACTTGGAAGGATGAGGTAGGAGGATCATTGTCAGTTAGGAGCATGCCTGGACTACAAACTGAATTTTAAACATACAGTGCTACATAGCAAGACCTGTCTATACAAAATAACAAATAAGCAAGCAAGGAAACAAACAAACAAAAATCCAAAGAAAAACAAAATGTTCATTTTTTACTTTGGGGTAAAATAAGAATAATGCATAATAGGTGTTTGTGTACATTTATTAAGGTGTCATTAAATACTATGAACAAACAAGAAGAGGAAGAAAAGATGTAAGAGCCAGGAGGAATGGAGGCAATGCTCATATGAACTCCGAGACTGAGGTGAGGCAACACATAGGCAGAGCCTGGATAGGTGTGCACCAGAACCTCTGCATATATATTATAGTTTTCAGCTTAGTATTTTTGTAGGACTCCTTAGTGTGTGAGCAAATAGGTCCATGATTCTTGTGCTTTCTCTTGAGCTCCTTTTCTTCTTTTGGTTTGCATGGCCCAACTTCGCTATGATGTTTTTTGTTTTGTTATTGTCTTTTATTATGCTTTATTGTCATCTCTTATAATCCTGTTCTTTCTAATGAGAGACAGAAAGGGAGTGAATCCCAAGGGAAGGAGGGTAGGTGAGGAAGAACTGGGAGGAGTAGAGAGAATAGATTGTGAAATCAAGATATACTGTATGAGAAAATAATCTATTTTTAGTAAAAGATGCAAAGGAAAAAACATAGTATAAGCACAAAAAATTGCTGAAGAAAAATGAAAAAAAAATCATAAGCCTTCATAAAATATAAGTACTGTAGAATATAATTGTTACTATTTATAAAATTGCTCAGTAACTAGTTGGGTTTTGCCTATAACCTCATCTTTTTAAATAAATTTGTTTGACTTTTTCTTTGATAAATAATAATAAAATGATGATATAAAGAAATGAGTAAATCTTGGCATTTTAAAATTTATTATCAGATGTTCTTCTAATTAGAGACAACAGATTTGAATTATTCTGCCATACTACTTATTTTCTTTACAGATATGTCACCGCAGTGTAAAAACAGAATTAAGCAATTTTCAAAGCCACTTAGGTGCTCTACCACTCTTGGACAATACTCTACCTGTTAGCAATAAAAATTTAGTTCTTTGACATGAATACACAAATGAAGATTTCAGTTCTGTACAGCTTCATCTCCATGTCTGTGTCTAATATTTACTGCTAATGATCACACTAAGACAGGGGCAAGTGTCCTGTTAGAGGGATGCCCTTGTGCTCCTGGAGTGAAAGGATGTCTTAGTGTAGGTCAGGTGAAATTTCAGTCTCATATTTAGCCCGAGAGCAGCTAACCTGCTCTATAAATTACAGATAATATCTTGTGGCCGACTTATATGGGTCATCACCTATTTGTACCTTACTTTTTCATATTGACATATATTTCACTGTAATAGAAAGAATTTTGCTTCCATTGAATTAAGTGGTTACTTCTCTCCCCTAGCATGTTAATGTTGCAAATCACATGGCTACATCAAGGGCTCAGGACAACAGATTTCAGGTCTAAACAGATTTTTTTCCTGTAATCTTTTACATACTATGGCTCAAGTATTTGCAGCCTTAATAAGAACTACTGGTATTTTATGAAATCCCTAGTGTGTGTTGGTTTGAGTGTCATGAGACTTTTCTCCACCACTGTATACACCTTACTGTAAGCAGTATTAGCTGTCTGATAAAATAACAACAGATGAACGCTTTGACCAAAAGCTAATGAGAAAAATAAATTAATTCAGATATTTCACTGGTTTCAAAGTTGAAACATTCTACAACTTAGTTTTAGCCACATCAAAAATAGAACAATGAGAATACGGTAGCTTGTAAACACATATGCACACACACACACACACACACACACACACACACACACACACACACAATTTAATCACCCCTATGGGCCACACACTTTATTCATTTGTAAAAATACAAAGAAAAACAGTTTTCTGATCTCAAAAATGTATGTATGTACTCCCTTACAAATTCAGCATTTCACTTCAGAGTGTATGATCCCAAACCTATTCTCTCCTGCATGTATAATATTTTCTTTATTTTCTTTACAAAATATAATTTGCCATTACCCACTACTTGTTTGGAGATTTAGGATAAGCCCCTCCATATAAAAGGCATTTGAACACATCCAAGTATCACAAAAAATCATATCCCTCCAGGGAGAGTTGTTTGTAGTTGTTTTTGTGTATTTCTTATTCAGGGACAAACCTTTTTTTTTTCTCTGATCTTAAAACCAGAGACAACAGCTTTTATTAGGTAATAATTAGTCTACATCCTTGCTGATGAAGTACTTTGGAGGATTGGCTTTAATGAGATAACTCAGTTAACTTAGCATAGAATGTTCTAGTATGTAGCTCTTCATGATACTTGGCTAGAAACCAAACTGGAAACAGACGTGTTGCTCTGGCAGAGAGGTGAGGATTCTGAAATATCCACAAATCACATCTTTCATGCTCACAGGAGTGAGGAAGATCCTTGCCAATATCTCAAGAAATCCACCCGCCTGGGAGGAGCTCCTCAAGGAGGAAACTGTGTGAAAAGCAGAGAGAAAGAAAGCAGACACGTCTGCAATCTTATACTCGCCTTATTCTTGATCTATTTTGGATGGATTTTAGCTCAAAAACATCCTTCGTTTGCACTTCTGAAAAGATGTGGATTTAAAAAAAAAAGATGAGATTTTTTTGATATGAGAAAAATGAGATGCTTGGCTGCTTTTGCAGTGAGAGAGAGAGAGAGAGAGTATTGATAGATAGAGTGTTGAGAGTCACTTCCACGTGTGCTGGTCTCACCAGGCATGGATGACACTTAGAATATTTCAGTGCAGTCTGTGTCCTTTCAGTACTGCTAGCAGAACAGACATTCACATCTAGGACCTCAGTGTTCTGCTCCTAAAAATATCATTTACTAGGCAAGCTCAGCCACAAAGTTTCATCTGACTTTAGTTCAGACCAAAAGTGTTTCAGAGGATGATCTGATGCTAAACTGATGTTCTCAGGATTCACCAAGATTCAAACTGGAGAGTAGAACTATTATTTATAATATCATGGTCTTAATGCCTACATGAATTTGCGAGGTTCTTTTCTCCAAATCTATTATTGTGTTTTCATGCTCCATATTATGGTTCAATAACTATTGAAGACAGCCAAATGGACAGTTGAGAACCTAACTATCCATATTTCTCTTATATCTTTTGGAAGGCAAAGCGAAGGAGGAACGGATGGTGAAGGAATTTCTCAAGTTATAACTTTAAGGCTCTGTTCTGCAACCGTAGTCTTCACACTAGTAATTTGTACATAACCCCTTGTATAGCACCACACTTATTTAACTTTTCTCTATTGACTTTCTGAGTGCTTTTGTGTCTTTGAAGTAAAAACTGAAATGTTCAGCAATCTACAGCTGTATTCCTTTTTCATGTGTTGGAGCATAAAAGCCTTGGTTTTTTCTCCACGAGCTGAATATTATTGAAATAAAAAAAAAGTGAGTCTCAGAAGTGTGTGATTTACCATGTTAAATTGTTCATGTGGAAGAGATAGAAAACAAAATGAACCCTATATATGATAAAAATACTAATATCTCTGAGATATCATGACAGGATAGTATATTTTGAAGAATTTTATGATGCTTTAATGGGATCCTCAAGGCATTGCAAAAATGTTTAAGAAACTGATGAATTTGGTTAAAACACATAGTTCAATTCAGAATGTGGAAATATTCGAATAATGGCTGGAGTTTTAGAGACTCCAACTACATATTGATGCATTCATTAAAGAAATGGGAAGCAGAAAGCATAGATATTATCTCCAGTACATGCATAAACTTTAAACTCTGTATCATAAATATCCCTTGATGAGTTTATCTAAGCAATGTATCAAAAACTTTATGAAAGTAAATATTATGAGCCCTGTATGGGTCTAGGGAGATGACTAAGCAAATAAACACAGTTGGTGCACAACCATGAGAACTTAAGTTCAAAACCCTAGAACTCAGGGGAAAAGCTGGGTGTGGTCCCATATGCTGGTACCAGTGCTGAGAGAGAGTAGAAATAGATAACATCTAGGGTATACTAGCTGTCCAATTAGTCAACATGCAAGGAATTCCTGCTTCTATGAGAGATACTGCATCAAGGAAATAAGGCAGAGAGTGATAGAACTAACAATCTTCCACTGCCTTCTTCATGCACATGGTCATACATGTATATACACAAACACATGTGCATATAGCATCCCCATGTACACACATGGGAAGAAACATTTAAAGAGATTTACTCCTTCCTAATAAGAAAAATTTCAGTTTTTAAAGCAAAAAACGCAACTGAGAGTCAAGAGATCAGCATAAACATGGTAAATATGAGTTATTCTGCACCTGGTTTCAGGTTTGAAGTTATTATGATTGCAAATAAATTATGATGTGAAACCAACAAGTAAAACCATAAGTATTAACCACACAATGTATGCACCTATTCTTTTAGATTGTCAACCTAGCACAATAGGGAAACCTAGCAATTGGCTAAGTAATGGACTATGAATGTTGAGACTCAATAACAAAACATCTCTGTGCCTCATGTCCTCACTATTGGATGTCTTGGTTATGTTCATTACTTAGCCAATCTGAGAACTTGAGTAGTAGCAGATTGATTTTGTTTAGGACTGAATTACAAATACCACCCTCCGCCCGTCCCCAGAGTCAGTAGTGTAGCATTTGCAAACAAACAAACAAACAAAGCACTGGGCAAGGAGTATGGGTGTTATGCTAATACAAAAGAAAATCCAGAGAGAAAGATGGTTTGGTAATAGCATCTAGTAACTTCGACAGGCAGCAAAACACAGTAACTGCTAATGTGACTCTTTTCATCCATCCACAGTGCTGACACATTTGGTATTTGATCAATTCTTGAAACAGTCTGTGCATTTGTTTACATGCTTGCTTAGAGCTTCCTGCCTTGAGTTTCTGAAAATCAAAGCCTCATTGTTCACATCCCTCTGCAGCAAGGAAACCAACAGATGAGGACAGCAATTTATCTAGGGTATGCACAGAATAGCAGAGATGCATGGCGTATTGGTGATCTGTCTTCACCCAAGTCAACTGTTACTTCCAACTTAATTGGACAGGTTTTCTCAAAGGAGTCAATAAACAGAATATGCTACTACTTTCTGTTATGTTTTGGATCTAATTAAGACTCATCTGAGATGCAGAAGTATTAAAATATAAATTGTTAGTTTTGGAGCGCTGTCTTGGTGGTTAAGAGGGCTGACTGCTCCTGCAGACTGCAGGCATTACTTCAGTTGTCAGCAGTTAAGCTGAGCAGTTCTTGACTCTGGCTCCTGACTCTGTAACTGTAGCTTCAGGGAATTCCTCTCCTGGCCTCTGAGGGAACGTGAACACAAATGCTCATCTACATATAGAGATATAGAAATAAAATGAACCTTCACACACACACACACACACACACACACACACACACACACACACACACACTAATGCAATCCTTTACCGTTCTCCTGCTATATGGTAGATTACATATTTTTTAAAAAAGTATATCAAAAACAGTTGAGTTCTCATATCAAATTACTAGTAACATATATTATATATACAGTGACGTATTGGGCTGGATTTAGGTCTGAGTTAGATTTAGGTCTGAGAGAGGGAAACAGAAAGAGAATGAGAGAATGAAGCAGAGAGAGAAAGAGAAATAGAGAGACAGACACACAAACAGTCAAGGGGAGAAAGGCAGGAGGGAGGGAGAGAGAGAGAGAGATAATCAGAGAGAGAGAATTAGAGAGAGACAGACACACACACAAAGAGAGAGAGAGAGACAGAGAGACAGAGAGACAGAGACACAGAGAGAGACAGAGAGAGAGACAGAGAGAGACAGAGACCGACAGAGACAGACAGAGAGACAGAGACAGACAGAGAGACAGAGAGAGAACTGAATTATATTCAACACTAGGAAAAAACAGTCATGGTGTAGGGCAAGTAAACCCTCATCTGTCTTTTCTTACTATTAATGTAGCAGAAACCTCTTGAACTTACTCTTGTTTGTAAAAAAATAAAATCTGGAATTTTTTAGTTGTGACTCAGTGTGACAAGAGTTAAGACACACTTTTGAAACTATACTTGATGGGTAGCATAAACTAATTAAGGCATTTTCCTCCCAATTTTTGAAGATGTGGGGCCTGTAGATCATTCATTTACCCAAGTATCCTCATATTCTGATAAACTTGTTTACCAAATAAAACAGAGCTCCTCAACCTTCTGTAAAAGAATTAAATCATTCACCAGAAGAAGTAGAGATGTAGCGTAGTAAATAAGGTGTTTATCATGCAAGCATCAGGAGCTGAGGTCAGATCAGCAGCTAGGCATGGTGGCATGCATCTGTGCGTAGTAGCCTCAGTATTGGAAGCGGAGTTAGAAGGTTCCTAGGGTTCACTTGTCAGTCAGTTTAGCCAGAGAGTGAGTTCAAGGTTCAGTGAGAAAACTTCTCTAAATAAATAAGAATAAATAAATAGATAAATAAATAGATAGATAGATAATAAGATAGACAGCCATATAGATAAAATAATCTAAGCCAAGTAACTGAGGAAAACACCCAATGTCAACCATTGGCCTGCACAGGTAATTGTGTGTGCATGTTCACATGCATGTACATGTGGGCACACCCATGCATTACTCCAAATAACAATAAAAATGTGGAAGGATAAACAGTAAACTCTACCCACTGTACATTTGTGGAAGTTACTGATAAAGACACCTTTGTGAGGTAGTCTTCTTTGAGAGGAAGCTGAAGAGAAGCTGTTCTCTTCAAGCACTCCAACCTGTAGACTAGAAATCTCGTGCTTCCTCTAGGAACACAAATAGAATTAACGGAGCATATCCTCTAGTAAACTGCACACAACAATAGCAACCTTGACCTAAATCCAAGACTGTGATATTAGCTTCTTAATAGCTATGTTGCAGTTCCAATATGTAACAACTCTTCTGGGTCTGCTGTATAATATGCTACCTTCTAGAAGCCCCTAGAGTGTATTACCTTCCATGCTTCCTTTTCTCTATGATCTGCAATTTTGTATAAAGTGAAGACTCAGTTCTTAGGAGGACCATGAACTCTGACTTAATTAGAAGAAATTAACTTATAACATCTTTTTTACATATAAGAAACTCCGGAGTGGGAAGTGGGAAGGCCCTGAGCCACCATACTCTATTATTTCCTGATTCCCTATGACACAATAATTATTGCTTATGGGATTAAAATTGCTTAAACCATATTGTGAGCAATGTGTAGGAAATCTTAGGTTACTCCATTGAAGAAGTTTATTAGTAGGAGGAAAAAGAAATCTCACAATAAAAAAATACCCTTGGAACTGATTAAAAACAAACAATAATCTTGGGTGATAAATCAAGAAATTATGCTCCTAGTCTAGATATGTTAATATATTGGAAAAAATATTATAATTAAATTTTGTTCTATATTGTTATTATTAATGATTTAGAGCAGTAAGAGCAGTCCAAAAATAATTTTGATTTTAAGAAAGTTTATTTTATTAGGTGGTAATATACTTTCAGTGTATAATAACCTCACAAATATATTTGTGAGCATACTAAAATGAGACAATTAATTTTCTCCAATTATCTCCCCCTGCATTTTACAGTTATTTAGAGTAAATATATTTAAATTATGAGAAGATGTGAAAAATTATTTGAACAATGCATATTGAAAACATTGCATTTTTACGCAGACTTAAAAATGAATTCATTAGTACCTAGAGTTAATGGATTCTAAGTCAGTTTTAATAATTGGTTTGGTTTCTATTGATGCAAATAAGTACATTTACATCTTAATAGATGTGATCTTGAATTCAGTGTTTGTAACAACCATATATGGCAATTTTCTCAATATGCAATTATTCAGAAATGGTCATTCAAAACATAAACATTAGTTGCATTAATATGGCATTTCTTAATTTGACCATCACTTAGTTGACTTTCAGTTATAAAAAGTACAACATTCATTCTCTGATCCTCGGGTTTCAAATGTTTTAAAAAAATTACCTCCTACAATATACTTTTGGCAAATATAAACAATAAAGTGTTATTTCTAAAATGAGATCAAGTTTAAGACGTAAGTGAATGAGGAGGAAAAGCACATGTACTGTAAAATGCACACAGAAGTCTTGGAACAGAGGAGCTGTTCAAAATCCCATTAGCAGGAAACAATAAGATGTCAATGAGAGTTAAACTACTTTTAACCCCTAAAGTGGAGACAATTGTTTCAATACATCCAACCATGCATAGAATTGGCAAAGTTTTGCTGACTGTCAACTAAATGCCAGAGATGCACTATAAAGTGCAGGTTCAGTGACGAGAGACACGCTCTTCTAAACTGCCAGAAATGTGGAGGAAGTAATAATTAACTAAAGACAAAGCTTATTCAAGATCATACATTGAAGTGTAAACAATGAGAAAACAAAATTGTTGCAGCATTAGGATGATGCCACTGTTTAATAACTCATACTAACAGTACATAAATATTTTTCACAACATATTGTTTAACTTTACTATGGAGAGAATACCTAAGAAGAAATCAATAATCTTTGGCGAAAATGAATATACAACTGGGCAAATTATAACGACCATTTATTCAGTATTTTTACTACTATAATATATTTCTATACTGTTAGTTTAGTACAATTTTTGAAATTTCTAATCTTCTGCCACAGAATTTAGTAATGACATATCCCTCTAACTGAATTTAAATTCTGATTACCTTTGTTTTTACATTCTTTAATATTCTCATTTGTTTCTAGGAAATTTCCAATGATAACTAATGTCTCTCTACTTTTAACTATTTTATAAATGTAGCAATATTAGAATGACTCTCTTGCTGCAGAAGAGAACATAGCATGCTAAATCCAAAGTCTCACAATAATTACAACCAATTTGTATTATTGTTGCTAGTAACTTTTTATTAGCTAATGCTAAAATTCTTGAAATCTGAAATGTCTTAATAAAGAATTGAGTAGACTGTCATGCTAATTTACGTTTTGATATTGTTTAACTCAACTGATCTACTGTACCTCTTTGTTCTAGATATTTTGACATACGCACATACCAACATAAATATAAACCAATATAAAATAATCTATTTTCACCAACACAGAAAGTTGTCTACGCCATTTTTGTATGATTAATCTTTTGGTACAATGACTAATGTTCTACTTGCCATTATTGATCCCATTTACATGCTATGTACTCTACAGTGATAAAGGTTGTGCAGTGCACTATTTCTCAGTACGAAGTATGTAGTACATATCATCTTAACATGCCTGGTTTTGTTTTGATAAGCATCCAATGTCTGAATATATGTTTTGTTTACTAGTTCATTTCTGATGTCCACTTCAGTGATTTCCTGTATTTAACTATTATAAGTCAATCTGCCATTCACATAATTGTATAAATATGTATTTAATATAACTTAGTTAGCTCTGAATATAAGTCTATGAATGAAATTTCCAAACTGCAGCAGGGTGGCTAAGTTTGAACAATCTTAGAAATCATCTTATGTAATGTTTTCAAGTTTCTTCATATTTTTTTCAAAACCTAGTACTATTTACTTTAGCCATTCCAGTCAATGTGGTTCAGTTACAGTTTGATTTGTCATAATATGTAATAAAAGTGACATATGATAACTGTTACATGTAACATGACTGGTGACTACTTTTACAAAGTTGTATACAAATCATTATTTAATGTCTTGGATATAATTTTTGGTTACTTATTTTAATAGACTTAGAAATATGGAATTATAATATATATGGAAAATTGCTTTATTAGCTTCACATTACTGGAATTATTTTATTTGGGTCAAGTCTAATTTCTTTCAGTTTTTTTTATTGCTAATACATTTTGTGTTCAGTCTGAAAATGTATTTCCTGTGAATACATTGTTGTTTCTTTAAAAAAAAAAAGGGATGGGATAATAATTCTGTGTAAAGTAGGTAGGAGTAGTGTTTTCATAAAGATACTCAATTATAGAACATAACTACTGAAAACATATATATATATACATAATCTGTAAATGTGAATGTCTTCACAGATGGCTGATTGAACAATTTGAATGGATGTATTTTTGAGTTTTAGTTTTCCATTGACATAATTATAAATACTCATCCAAATATTATACCCTTTTAATTGGTGTGTTTGTATAAGCTATATGAAACACTTTAACACCTATTTAAAGATTCATAAATTCTGGGGCTGGAGAAATTGCTCAATAGTTAAGAGCACTGACTGTTATCCCAGAGAACCTGAGTTCAATTCCCAGCACTCACAAGACAGATCATAACTGTTTATAATTCAGGTTCCAGAGGATTTGTCACCCTCACACAGACACACAAACAGGCAAACTGTAATGCACATGAAATAAAAATAATTTTTTTAGAATTTCAAAAAAATTCATAAATATTTCAAATATTTTCATGTGTTCAAAATAATTTTGCATACTAGCTAGTCTCTGATGGATTTTGGATTCAGTCAAATTCTCAAGAAGCTATTGCAATACCAATTGGAACTGAAAAGAATATATAGACAAATTTTAAGAAATTGACACTTCTTAAAATTTAGCGTTGAAATCCAAAAAGTGTTATTTCATTACGTTTTTTAAACTTTTAAGTTTTCTACTAGCATTATAATACTTTCAGTGTATAGTTAGTTAATAAACACATTGTTTTGTTTTTAGCGTTTTTATACTTGACATGATTTTCTAGTGACCCTTTAAAATGTTTCCAACAAACTACTCTCATTATATGCTACTGGAATAATGAGAGTTAACGCTATAGTTTTCTATTTGTATTAGTTTGAATAGTTTAATTAGTATGAATTAGCCTTGTAGGCCCGTAGGAAGTGGTCTAATTAGGAGGTGTGGTCTTATTGGTGTAGGCATGGCCTAGTTTCAGGAAATGTGTTACTGGGAGTTTGGGTGGGCTTTGGTGTTTCAAAAGCTCAAGCCAGGCCCTGTGGGGCTTTCTCTTCCTGCTGCCAGTAGATTCTGTAATTGTAATGTTACTGTAAAAGTAACTCTTTTTTTCCATTATTTGTTTTTTTTATTTTTTTATTTGTTTTATTTTTTAAGTTTTTTTTTATTTGCATTCAAAATCATTTCCCCTTTCCCGTTTCCTCCCTCCCCAAAAGTCCCATAAGCCCCCTTCCCTCCCTCTTTTCTCCATTCAACCCCCTCTCCCTCTCGCTTCTCTGTCCTGGCGTTCCCCTACATCCAGTCTTTCCAGGACCAGGGGTCTCTCCTTCCATCTTCTTGGAAATCTATTGATATGCGAATTGTGTCTAGGGCATTCCTAGATTATGGATTAATATTCCCTTATCAGTGACTGCATACTATGTGTGTAAAAGTACTCTTATTCTCCAAGGGCAATTGTTGTTTCACAGGCTTAATTCTGAATAAACTCACCTCTTCCCGTTGTTTCTGAACTCTGACTGGCTGATTCAACTCAACTGTTCATGCTCAAACTCCTCTCCAAGCTGACTGATTCAATCTAGTTTCTCTCTTGGCTTCTCACTGAATCACTCTGCTTGGCCTCAAACTGATGATCTGTTCTAATCTTCTGGCTCCTTCCGTTTCATTCTGTCTTCTCCTGCCATCTGTCTTTGTAAAACTGCTTCTTTCTGCACGAACTGAACTGCTCCCAATTGAACGCACAAAACTGAATTATACAGAACTGAATTATTTCACCCTCCCTGCTCTTTAAAGAGCCGTCTCTCTCATGTCTGTTCTCATGAGAGATGGGTGTATCCTAACTGAATCATTCTGTCAGATCTTTCTCTGATTCATCATTTTTCTGCCTCTCAATTAGCCATCACTTTAAAACATGGCTGTTTCCTTGTACAAACTGACTTTAGTTACATTATAACTAAATAATGTACTTTGGATATAATCCCTTGCCAGAGCAGCCATGCTGCTGGATTAAAATTCCTCTACAAGAACCTGCAGCCCCTTCTCCAGCACCATGGTTGCATTCGTGCTGCCATGCTTTCTGCCATGATAACAATAGACTAAACCTTGGAATCTGCTCTAATTAAATATTTTCCTTTATAGGATATGGCAAGGTTAATTAGTCTCTTCCAGTAATAGAAACCCCAAAATACTATCTTAAAAATTCACCTAATCGTCTATATTTTCTGTAAGTTACTTTTTATCTTTCATTTCATTAATATATTTTTATATAAAATGCTTGTTTCCTGATGGTTATTTCATTTTTTAAATTTTCCAAAAAAATGAAATTTTCCAAATTTCCAAATTTCAGTTTTATTAGTAGGAGTACTTATATGAGTCACACCATTCTACTTGTGTTGAAACCAGAATATTCAAATATTAAATCTAGAAAATTGGTAACATTAGTGAAACATATTCTTCATGAGCCAGACACTAAATGTTGCCTTAACTTAATGGCCAGACATTGTTCAAGATACTTTGCATATTATTTTCTATTTTCCAGAAAAGAAAACTGAATGAGTTCTCTGAGAGTTCCATTGTTAAAGCATGCATTCAGCATTACTGCCTTTGGGAGGCAGTACTGACTCTAATGCCAAGATATTTGGCTATAATTTATTAATGATTATTATATATTGCATCTAGACCTTGGAAATAGCTCAATGCTAAAGATTGTCTAGTTCATAGAAAGTGAGTTCCTACTATAGCATGAGAAAGAAAGAGAGTCAATCTACTATATACTACCTTTAAAAATATTCTTTTGCCTTCCTATTATCAAAAATCAACTTAAAGTAAATTTGTATTATTTCAAGTGAAAAATTCAGTTTATCTACAAGACAATCAATAACTTTTCACCTTGGTTTTGTTGAACTCTTAGCACATAACTAATTTAAGCAGTGATGACATTTTTAGGCTGTTGCAAATTCTCAAACATACACGTGAGACCCTCAAATTGTGTGTTTTAACAGTTTATATAAGCATGGTTGTTAATTGAGCTGATCCATGTATTGATATTGTTAATAAAAGACTATTTGAATCATGATTAACTGCATACAAATTGGTAATTTGTGTATACTGTAGAAGACTGGGAAATCATCACTAAAAATTACCAGACATCTCTTTTAGAGGTTGCATATATTTCAGTAGGCTACATCAACTATTTAATAGATATCACAAGATATTCATCATGTATCCTAAATTCAGAACTTCTTAAATGTGCTGTGGATTTTTTATCTTGATAGTATTGTAAGAAAAAAAATATTTTTAATGTCTATGTCAATGTATCCACCATAAGGTCTTTGCCTCTACTTTAAAATATTAATCCACAGTTGTTTAGTTCACATTTATAAAATGCAAATAATTTGGCCAAGAGAGGTAAGATGGGTTTCTTAAATGTGAATATGTTGAATACAGATGAAAAGCATCATTTATTTAAGTTTGAACATGAAAGGTTCCCCATAGGATTGTGTAGTACAACACTTGGTCAGCACTGGTGATGCTGTTATTGGAGATTCTGGAAACATTAAGAAGTAAAAGCTTGCTGTAGAATGTGCTTCTTTGGAGACAGTGGGTATTAATGTATTCCTGGCTCTACTTCTTACTGTTTCTCTACTTCAAGCACCTCCTGCCTTTCCTTGTCTGCTACAAATCTTCCCTAAGGTGATGGAGAGCAATCTTCCTGAACTTATATGTAAAAATAAACCTTTTCTCCATAGAGTAATCTTGGCCAAAGTTGTCACAGTCAAATATACACTACTTAAGGAAAAACTCATTGTCTCCTTTCAAAAATGGCATGGTTCTCCCATAAGACATTATTTTCATCCTTAAGAGATATGTGTAAACATGTTGACAAGTCACTTAAATTATTGAGAAGATATGTCCTATACATTGATTTTCAAAAGAAGTTTTAGCCACTAGATATTTATAGGTTTTGACAAGAAGTTTTCTTTGTAGACAAAAACTTTAATACATATACATACACACATACAAACACACATATATGTTGTGTGTAAGTGTGTGTGGGTACTTACAGCTTTGATGTGTAATAAAGGTTTGACATGTAGGACACGTTATTCAAAGTTAAGTGGGTTAATATGTTTTATGCTGAGTTATTCAGTACTTAATATGCTAATATGCATGTATATTTCTAAAAGGGAGACAAATAAATTTCCCAGTCCCAACAGCATTAATTATGATAAAAATTTGGTTGAATGCTTTTATGATTTTTTCTATAGGTTTTGCTTTCATACAATACTCAAGAAGCTGGTAACACATAGATTTTATGGAAATAAAGAAATTCACAATAATTTACAAATAATTCTATCTGTATCAAGTCCTAGTTGGCTAGTGTTCCTAAGAATGCTTTGGTAGGGAAAGAAGAGTTTGTTCTTGCAATGATGACCTTAGTAGATTGAGATAGTCCCTGATGACTAACCATCATTCTTTGTATCATTTAACTAATGCATCTTTAAAGTGAACTTTTAAAAGAAGATTCGTAGAACACACAATTGCATGTGAAATTTTAAGTGGTCTAAAACACATCCATAGATACCAATATATGTGAAAATTGTCAAGTTGTTTTCAAACAGAAGCTTGTGAATTGAGAGCCTTTTTTAGTCTGTTCTAATTAGAGGAACAAATATTAACAACAACAACAATTTAAAAACAAGATTGACCAATTTTCATTTGTCTGGCAGTACAAGAACAATTGCCTCATCATTTGTTTTTGAGGAAAATGTGAAAAAAATGAATTGATGGCATTCAGTTTTAATTTTTATAAGATACACACACTATGTACATATGTTTGTGTATATATATATATATATATATATATATATATATATATATAGTCATAAAATTTTCCTCAATATAATGCAGGGGCCCAATTCTTGTTAAATTCTACTTATTTTATAAGGTCTCCAGGTTTCTCTTTGCTGTATTTGAGTACACCATAGAACATCTTGAGGGAAATATATAATAGAAGGTATTATGGCACAAGTACTGAATGATAATTTTTGCTGAATCTTGAAATAGCATTGAATTTTAAAAATAAAAATAATATAGCACATGACAAAATCAGAATAAATCTGGAAACCACTTGAGAAAGAAGAGTGGAAGAAAGAACTGGAAACAAAAATATTTACAATGTTTCAAACCTCAAGTAGTAGACAGCAGAACTGAGCCAGGTAGCTAGGCAAGAAGTTTTCCAAAGTGAAATGACAAAACAAAACAAGTATTCAATGGTGGACTGAGAAGGTCAGTGGAACTAACAACAGCTTTTAAACCTCAATAAAAGAGAACCATTTCATATAGGAAACAAGCAGGGAAAAAAATCCATTTGTAGAGAGAGACTAATCTGCTAAGGATGAGTGGCAATATCTGACAAATTAGAGAAAGTCCTACAGAAGATGGAAATGGGGATATGTATTATACAAGGCAGGTGGTTAAAAAATAGGAAGTCATGGGTCTTCAGCAAGAAGGCATGGATGCTGAATAGCAAGAACTGTTGCTTCTATAAGCCATTGTGCTTACATATGGCATATAAACTATAAGTAGGTTGTGTGCCACTGAATTAGCTACCTTGCATCGATTAAAAGTGATTAACTTCATCCATGGAAAAAGAACATAGAAATGAGAAAGAATTTGCTTTGGAAATATTTGTCTAACAAGCTGAGGAAAGTGGATCCAAATAAGAGTCTTCAGAGGAAACAATTAGGAGAGGAAGAAATAAAGGTTAGTAAACCACGGAGCGCTGTTAGCATTTATGTACAGGTAGAAAAGACAGCACAATTAATTACCCGTCACACTACACTTACCATATGTTTGGTGACTTGTCTCCATACTGTCCTGGGAGGGAGCAAGTTTAAAAGGATGAGTTGTCTTCTCTCTGTATGTTTCTTGAAATGTTTTGGGTCCTTATGTATATGAGAGAATTAACATCTTGATTGATAAAGTTGTGATTCTCTCTAGGCAATCATGTGCCACAATGTGATGATGTGTCTTAAAGCACAAAATTATTTGAAGTAAATTGGTTTCTGGTTTGTGATGATGCAAATGAAGCCTAAGTTTGGCCAAAACCCCCAGCACAGTGATGGAAGATTCAATACTTCATGTTGAGTGCCTCTTTATTTGTTATCTTCTAAATCCTTTACTAATATGTGTTCTATTCCTGAGCCTTTGGCTGCAATGACTAGCTATAGTTTCTTTAGTACTACTCAATTCATCCTCATAGTCCTTCATCAAATGACCGGCCCTCCACTCTGCTATATCCTAAATAACATTCTGTAGAAAATTTGTTTAAATGATTCACCATCTACCAATTTCCGTCTAAAATATACCAAACTCAGATAACTTCCAAAATAATGGCTTTGTTGTAATTTTTGCAACAGGGGTCTTCAACCCTTTTCTCCACAGTTCTATAATGGCAGATCATACATATTTTTGTAAAATTCTATTAACATATCTGCCAAGATTCCAGAACAATTGCTTCAACTGAAAGATTCAAAAAGCAATTGAAGATTAACATTGTCCTCAAACAACCTTCCGATGAACTTAAGTTTCACTCAGGGAAGACTTCCCTGAGTGCCCAGATCCTTACTCTCTTTAATGTGCTCGGCACATCTTTTCTGAAGACAATTTAAAGCATCTGGATTGATTGTGAATTATAGCAAGCATATCCTTTTCAATGTAGGTAATGCCATCTGAATGATATCTGGAATTGGACCTTACTATTGAACCCAAGAATCTGGAAATGGAAAGTAAATTGATGTCGGCGCACAGTATCATTGCTATAAAATCAATTTTTTTCTGCCTATTAATACACATTTAAAAATTATTAGTTTCTACTGAGCTTTAAAGTAGAATATCAGGTTTTATCCAGGTTTCCAAAATAAAGATTTTAAAGTATTTTGCTGTTCATGTATACCCATAAGCTTGTTAATGAGATTATAGATGACACATATACATGCAGTTATACTTACACAGGTGTGTGTGTGCATGCTGCACTTGGTGTTTATTTTGCATGCTCTGTAAAATGCATCACCATCGAAAGGTACTGTAACACAGTTGCTGAACCAACATCTTCCCATTCCAATGTCATATCTAGATATATGAAATATGGAAAAAGAACGAGGCTATTGCTGAGTACTTTGCATGGTATTTAAATTGTAGAATATTTTTAAATGAAAGTCAATGGATACTGCTAATGTCAATTCACAAATTGGGACACCAAAGTCTCAAGAATATTTTGCAATTTCTATCTAACCTCAAGATAACTGTAACAGAACTGAAACTAAAATTCTCTTGCACCAATTCCTACGACCAATGTTTCAAAATGATTTTCAATGTGAGACTAGATTTCAGCTTTGTGGAACCAACAGAAGAGTGCTAACCAACCTGATTGGGATTTGGTTATTACATTATATCTCTTTACTTTAACTCTAAGAGTTACATACATCAGACATTTATCTTTTACTAAAGGTTTTATAAGCATTTTGAATGTATTTTCTCTTTTAATCATCATAAATATCTTGAAGTGTTATGCTATGTTATGTTATGAAGGTTAACACCTTCACTTTAAAGATAGAATAGATATCCATGGAGTTAGCATAATTGCCTAGAATCACATTGTTGTGATTGGGAATCCAATATTCAAATACATGTTTGTCAATTTTAAAGGTATTGTCATACATGAGAATATTCGTTTAAGTTGTCTGGTAGAATTTTTGGGGTTGCTTATGTATACTATCATATTATCTGCAAATAGTGATACGTTTCTTTCTTCTTTTCCAATTTGTATCCCTTTATCTCTTTTTGTTGTCTTATTGTTCTAGCTAGCACTCTGAGTACTATATTGAATAGATATGGGGAGAGTGGGCATCTTTGTCTTGTCCCTGATTTCAGTAGAATTGCTTCAAGTATGTCTCCATTTAATTTGATATTGGCTGTTGGTTTGCAGTAAATGGCTTTTATTATGGTTATCTCTCCAATACTTTTAACATGAAGGGGTGTTGTATTTTGTCAAATGTTTTTTCTGCATCTAAGGAGATGATCATGTAATTTTTTTTCCTTTGAGTTTGTTTATATAGTGGATTACATTATTGGATTTTTGTATATTAAGCCAAACTTATATTCCTTGGGTTGATGTCTATTTGATCATTGTGAATGATGGTTTCGATATATTTTTGGATTCGGTTTGCAAGAATTTTATTGAGTATTTTTGCATCGATATTCATAAGCAAGATTGGTCTGAAGTTCTCTTTTTAGGTTAGGTCCTTGTGTGGTTAGGTATTAGTGTAGCTTCATAAAGTGAATTAGGTAGTGTTCCTTCTATAAGGCAAAGGACATAGTCAATAAGATAAATCAGAAGCCTACAGAATGGGAAAAAATCTTTACTAGCCCCACATCCGATAGAGGGCTAATATCCAAAATTTACAAAAATCTCAAGAATCTAATAATAATAATAAAAAAACAAAAAAACAACCCAATCAAAAAAGGGGAGCAGGTAGAACTAAACGGAGATTTCACAACTGAGGAATCTTGAACGACTGAGAAGCACTTAAAGTCCTTAGTGATCAGAGAAATGCAAATCAAAATGACCCTGACATTCCACCTTACACCAATCAGAATGGCTAAGATCAAAACCACAGGTGACAACACATGTTGGAGAGGATGCGGAGAAAGAGGAACACTCCTCCATTGCTGGTGAGATTACAAACTGGTATAACCACTCTGGAAATCAATCTGGAGGTTCCTTAGAAAATAGGAAATGGATCTACTTGAAGACCCCACTATACCACTCTTGGGAATATACCAAAAGATGCCCCACCATGGCACAGGAGCACATGTTCCACTATGTTCATAGCAGCTTTATTTGTGATAACCAAAGCTGGAAACAACCCAGATCTCCCAAGACAGAAGAATGGATACAGAAAATGTGGTTCATTTACACAATGGAATACTACTCAGCTATTAAGAAATGAGGACATCCTGAGTTTTTTCAGGCAAATGGATAGAACTAGAAAATATCATCCTGAGTGAGGTAACTCAGGCCTAAAAAGACATGCATGGTATGTACTCACTAATAAGTGGATGTTAGAAAAAAAATTTAAAAAAAAGTACAGAATACCCAAGATACAGTCCACAGAACACAAAAGTCAACAAGCTGAAGTGCCCAAGTGAGGAAGCCTCAGTCCAGCTTGGGAGGGAGAAGAAAGCAACCACATGTGGGGAGGGAGGGAGAGACCTGGGAGAGAAAGTGGAAAGGGCAGGTTACTGGGAGTCGGGGGAGAGGGAAACCTGATCGGGTACTGGGTGAGGGAAAAGGACTGAATCCCTGAGGGTCAGCAGAAAGAATGGAAACAGGCCCTTTGGATATGGGAGGTTGGGGTACCCTCCAGAATGCACCAGTGACCTGGCAGTTGAGAGAATCTCAGGACTCAAAGGAGGGACCTTAGATGACATGCCAGAACTTATAGACTACCTCCAGCAGGATGACAGGACATCAAATGAGGGAGAGGACTGCCATCCCACAGTCACAACTCTGACCCAAAATTGTTCCTTTCTGAAAGAATTACAGGGACAGAAATGGAGAGGCGCCTGAGGAAAAAAAGATCTAGTCACAGGCTCAAAGTGAGATCCAGCTTAAGGGGAAGTCCTGAAGCCTGACACTATTACTGAGGCTATGGAGAGCTCACAAAAAAAGGGATCTATCATGACTACCCTCTGAAAGACCCAACAAACATCTGAAAGAGACAGATGCAGATATTTGCCCCCAATCAATGGACAGAAGCAGTTGACCCCTGTTGTTGAATTAGGGAAGGCTGAAAGAAGCTGAGAAGAGTGACCCTGTAGGTATGTGGACCACTGAGATCTCTCAAACACTGGACCACCAAACAGGCAGCATATGCCAGCTGATATGAGGCCCCCAACACACATACACTAGAGGACTGCAGGGTCTGTGTTCATTCAGAGATGATGCACTTTTCTCTCAAGAAACTGGAGGCCCCAGAGAGTTTAGAGGTCAGGTAAGGGGGATGGGGATATTGGGCAGGAGGTATGGGATGTGGAACAGTCAGAGGGTGGATTGGGGTGTGGAAGAATAAAATAAATAAATTATTTAATTAAAAAAGAAAAAAAGAAAATGCATTTAAAATCTCAAAGCTACACTGTATTTGAAAAATTGCCCACAGAAAGATGATGAAAAGTTTTATAGCCACAGAAAAGAATTAGACATCAAGTTGAACCATAGCACTGAAATTAGTATGCATTTAGCATTATTTATATGTTCATAAGATAGTTGTTTGGTAGGTATCAAATGAATCAAGTCCCTACTAACTGTATTGATTTTTCCTTTAACTTAAAAGTGACATACTTTATAGTTTTATGCAAATTCAAATATTCTCTGTCAAATATAAATGGATTAATTATAAATTAAAATTTATAAATTAAAAAAATCCCAGATTTATTGAATAAACAACAAGAGATTGAGATGTAAAATCTGGTCAGTCCAGTAAAAAAAAAAAAATAGAACGCTTGTTTCAAAGAGCTGTTTCTCTTTGTAACTGGTTAAAATACTTCATTACTTTGCTGAGAGCTTCTCCTTTCTGCCTCATTCAAGTTCGTTTATCTTTCAAGACCCTTTTTTGAACCAAATATTCTGTAGCAGTCTCCAAATGACTCTTTTACCTACTCTGAAACCAGTAGTGCCCGGATAGAACAAGGAATAACATTCAACTATGCTTCTTTTATTTGTATTGTTCTTACACAGCACATGGTACAATGTTATGATGACTAGTGAGGGCAATTATCTCTCTAGTAGTTATAAACCAGTTACAAGTAGAAGCAAGTCTTAAATAAAGCTGTATCTTAAGTGTATTTTAAAAAAACAAAACAAAACAAAACTAGGAGTCAGTAAGCACTCTACCAATGAGCCAGACCCAGCCCTTCCTTAGCCTTATTTAACACTGAGTGAAAAGTTCCTTAGACCACACTTTCCAAATAGTAGTTTCCATATTTTCATGAGTTTCATCAGCTGAATTCTCTTGTATTAAGTAACCCAATCCTGCGCCATTCCCTGTTGGAAGTGCTCCCAGCTTCCCATGAGGTTGTATCTCAATAACTAGATGCTACTTTGAAAAAGCTGATAGTAGAAAAATAAGTCAAACTTATTCAACTTAGACATTTTCCCGGTTTAACCCAACCTGCCTCAAAGACTCTCAGACTATTTACATTATCCCATAGTGGCTGTGTCAGTGAGGAAAAAAAAACATCTAAGATAATCATTTTCGATGAGGAAATGATTTTCACTTATGTTTTTAGAAAGTTAGCCCATGATTGACTGTCCTCGCTTGGAGGATTAGAGCACTGTGGAACAAGCTCAAGAAAGGTGTGCTGGAGCAAGGCTTCTCACTTCTGATACTTAGGAAGGGGAAGGTGATACAAAAGGGGGGCTGGAGGCTGAAGATTAATGTAGCATCAAAGGGCATGCCACTTATGGTGGATAAATGCATTAGGTGTCAACATGTTAGTTTTTAATCATTGCCCATGTGCTCAAATCTGAACCAATAAGTAATTTGATGATTCGCATGCTCACAGAGCATGATCACTCATCCAAAGCATCAAGTTCAAACATTTCTGCAGTGGAGACCCATTCATGAGTCTTCAGAGGGCATTCTTAGTTCAAACTGGAACAATCAAGAATGTCTAATAGGAAGTCAATTTTATGAGGTGTCAAATGTCTCATACAACTTGAATGCTGAGTTTAGATTGAAAGGCTAAATGGTTAAACTATGAAGTTGAAAATTGTCATTCTTACTTTAGACGAAGCATTTGAAGAGTTCTTTCTGTTTTTCTTTCTTCCTTCCTTTCTTTCATTTAGTACATCAGATAGATGTACTATTATGCCTGTTCAGGAAGCTTTTTCAATCCCCAAAAGACCAGCAAGGAACCAGTTCTGCTGCAATAATACTAGGGTCTTTACTCAATCTTGAGCTGGGGCTCACCACTGTCACTGTCCAGTAAAAAGTATCTGATGCAGAGATAGTTGATTCTGTCCTCATCACTGGCATCAACAAACTAAGCATCCTCAAAACACAGGTGCAAAACAATTTAACAGATGAGATGATGCTATACTGGACCTTAACTGAGACTAGGAATACAGGTTCATAATGATGTTCATTTGTGAAAACTATAGAAAGAAGGAAGCTGAACTGATCCAATAGCAAATGGAGTGTTCTGAAGGCTACAGCTGAGTCACTCTGATTACAAGAGATACACTCATGTCAGCACACTCTTGCAATCTCAGAGTCTTAAAATTAGAGCCCCCAGCTCAGCTGGGGTTTGTTTCACCTGTGGAAGCAGTGATTTAATTTGCATTTTGAAATCTCTGAATCTGAAATCTGAAAGAAGTCATATTTCCCTATTTTAAACTAAAACTGAAAACATGAATGACCTTCAAAGGTGATTTCTAAAAACAGAAATAGAAACAAGATCAACTGCATGCGATGCAAAGAACAGACATCTCATAGAGTAGACATGTCAAGAATGAAGATTTGGATTTGAAAATTATCTCAACCATTATCAGAGACATAGGTGGCAAACAGTGACAGAATATGTTGGATAGGTGAGAGGGGGTTGGTGGGTAGGGCAGCACCCTCATAGAAGTAGTGGGGACAGGGAAGGAGATAAGGGGTTTAACTGGGAAGGGGAATAACATTTGAAATGTAAATAAATAGAATAACCAATGAAAATAAAATAAGATAAAATATAACATCGAATTAGTATTATACTCTGAGTTATCAGTCCGTACTAAAGAACAAATTAATATTTGTAATAAACATAGATGCCTTTGGCAATATTTCCACTTCACTTTACAAAGTTTCATTACATTTTACTCTCTCTCTCTCTCTCTCTCTCTCTCTCTCTCTCTCTCTCTCTCTCTCTCTCTGTAGGTGTCTGCACATATATGTGAAGGTGATTATGTTCATGTTAAAGATATTTTTCTAATTTCAAATTCTGTATATCTTGACCTCCATTGGTTGACTTTTATATTGTATATAGGCTAGTCATCTAGCTTAAATGTTATTCTTTAAATTAGATCACAAATATTATCACTGATTTATTGGAAAGGCTGGAAATCACATTCACCCATTGAGTTTGATTTTTGGAAATCAGAGAACTGATTTCAGATGCCAAAACCCCTGTCTCTGAATGTCTGTTCAGTTTTTTCAGCCTGACTGTAAGCTTTAATTTCTTCCCAAAGATGTATATAGGGCATAGTTACCCAGGAAATTTGTTACACATTACGCATAATCTTTTGTGGACACACCCATGGATACATACCATTCTTTCTGGAATGACTTGCTTCACATTTTAGATGTTAATTATATCTCAGTATAGATTTAGTAATTCTTTCATCCATAACTGTAAGTTTCCATATTAGTTTCAGTCCATGTAATATATGAAGGCAAATGACTCAGGCATTAGACTTCCAGTGAAGATGTTGGCTTCTTGATTATGTCTATTACCATGTAAACATCAGCACACTCTACTTCCCAGGACACAGTCAAGTCTTTGATGAGGCTCAATAATTATTGAAAAATTGGTGAATAAATGAGACAAATCCACATAGGAGTCATTGGAGTGAAGCAGATCGTAGTTTTTGATATATATTCATAAATCCATGCTTCCTCCTTTGAATCACTTAATAGAATACATTTCCACTGAAGCTTTCTCAGCAAAACTTAGGGTACTAATGAGAACCTGCAAGTGTTGAAATGCCTCTCAAATCTTAGTTGCCTCAGTCACTGACCCACATCTATATATATAAAAATATAATATATATATATTTAATGAAGGTAGGAGACTTTACAGAAGGACTTAATATTTGATGTAGGCCTGAGGAGAAAGACATGATTCAATATGAAATATTTGTTTCTGGTGTTATACAACTACATATGATATCCTTGAATATATCTCAATAAGTACACACAGATATCTGTATATCTGTATCTCTATATCTATAGAGATAGTCTTGTGTAGAGATAACAGTGCTCATATATCTTTCACCAAATTTCTATATATACCTATGTATATGTGTAAGATAGATGTAAAGAGATCTATTTTTATAAAAGACCACAGATACAGAGAAAGACATAAATGTAGATTAGGCTTGTCAATAGATATGTTATGGAGAAATACATTTAAGAATATAAAGAAGTCTCAAAATGTCATTTAAAAATAGGTCAGAATCAAGGTCAAAAACCCTGATAACTAAGACATTTGCAAGTCTAAATATAAAGACAAAAATCATGCAACATATGAGTTCAAAGCACTTCCCAGAATGATAATGCTTCCTCTGTCACAGACATGCTAAAATCAGAATTAGCATCATGTCTGACACTTGGAATTTAGGCACAAATTTCTTTATTCAGGAGAATAACAGAATGTGTGCCTCTGAGCTAAGTTTTGCCAACTCTGCAGTTAATCTGATTGTGGCTCTAATGGTACTTGAAATTCCACTGGTGATGCAAGAAGAGCTTTCTGCACAAAATATCCAGACCTCCTTCATTTGACATGTCAGAGCAAGCATGACAGCTGGCTTACTAGTGTGTTTTACCAAACTTTGCTCACGTAAATGTCAATGCCGACCATTCAAAGGGGTACAATTTACTTTCAAGGGAGAAATCTCTTACAATTTTTGGTTTCAGCCCAGGCTTAGCTCTTGTGTTGTGTGTCACCTTAATAAAACAGGATCCATTGCTCATTTTCTCCTGGTTAAAATCAGGATGGGGAGTTTTAGTCTTAGTTCTTTGGCATCTTGCTGTGAAAAAAAATACCTGACAGAGTCAAATGTGGAAGAAAGAGCGTGGTTTGGCTCACAGTTTTGAGGCCAGGACTTAATGGCAGCAAGGGCTTCAGGCACCATGTCACAATGCACCTGTAGTCATGTAGCAGAGGGTAATGAATTCTATGACTCAGCTGGCTTTCTTCCTCCTATTCAGTCCAGGAAATTCCAGTCCATGGAACACTGTGGCAGATGGTCAGGTGGGTCTCACATCCATTCACCAAGTATAAATAATCAGTGATATCTTAAAAGGCTTGTCTCTTAAGTGATTCTAGATCAGATCAAATAGTGTACTGATATTAATTATCATTCTTCCTTCCTCCAATGCACACACCAAATATGAATATAATTTTTCTTCCAGATAGCACTTATAAATTCTGTGGACATTCTACCAAAACTATTGTCCTGAAATTGACCTGTGGTCATATGGAAATTTAGGAAATGTATTATTCTAATAATTGAATTTTTTTAAAAGAATTGAGAGTATCTAAGTGAAATTAAAGTGAAATGAAGTTTTTAAAAAAAGGAAACATTAAAGTGGACATATTCTTAAATACTGAGCAACAAAATTCCATTGAAATAATACAGCATGTTTATCTACAGGAGTTACATTCCTTGGTAAATATATACTGTTAAATTGTTGGACATTGGCTGTGACACATGGCTTAAGTAGGCTTTCTTTACAATTTTAAGTTGTTCCTTCCTGATAATCTCCCTCCTTCAGAAATGTCAAAATGATGCCTAAAAAATAAAATATAAACTCTATTTAAAACAATTTCCATTGATGTAACATAGCTTCATGACATTGATATGCCTATTTGACCTTGGGCTCATCTATTAATAAAGTATTAAGTATTTTATATCTCTACTCTTTCCATTTATTACAACAGGCTGATCCATTTATTTTGCCTACATTGTAAGTGTTTGTTGTTTGTAAATTTAGTTTTAAAGAGGCATTTATGAACTCAGGTTCTAGGAGGCGGTCTAGCAAGGATCCTTCCCTATCATCACTCTGCAATCTAAGTCGGACTCCTTCTACTATTTTTGTGGCAATATTAATCAGTTCTATTTTTAGAACTGATTGCAATGAAGAATGATTTAAAAATGGCATCAAAGATCCTGATTGCTAAATAAAATTGCAAATTAGCTGCCGAGTCTACTTTAAGCAAAGACAACTCTTTACTGTTTCCCAGAACTCACTGCTTCCAGAAAACTCCCTAGGCAGTGTTATTGTCATTGGGGAATAATTCTTGACACTGGAGCTGCCTGGCTCTGTGACCTTGAGCAGATCAACTAACATGTAGTTTCTCTAAGAGTAGCTTTTCTTCATCTATAATAATGAGATCACATTGTCTGTCCTGCTTAAAGTCACAAGCTTACTGTAATGCTACAATGAGGAAGATTTTGTGGAAATGTTTTCTAAATCATAAAACGATGTCAGAGATGTTTTTATTGCCCTGATTTAGCCTTAAAAATGCCTACCAATAAAATCACCTATCAAAAATCGAGTCTCTGTCTAATACTAATATATTTAAAGAAGATCATAAGTAAGTTTTTTTCAAACTAATAGAATGAGTTTACAGATGAAGATTTAATCCCCAAAGCTTGTAATGACCTAGACCTTGAACAAGTATGAAAATCTCTTGAGCATTAAAATTCTCACTTAAATATGCAGATATTACATACTTGATAATTGATTACACTAAAGTAGAGCAAGTTATTTTGAAAATGCAGAGACCCTTGAAACACTCTGTTTGCTTCGTCACTGTTACACTCAAGCTCAGCATCTTTAGGCATCATTGTGAAGTGTATTACGTTCTCTTCTGGAAACATTTGATGCTTAACTAGTTCTTGGATTAAATTTCATTTCATGTTTGTAATTAGCTGATAAACTAGCATATTTTCTTTTGACATTTTTATACATTCTTAATTGGAGTTGAGCCTTGTCCACCTCTCTTCTCTCCTCACCCTTCTCCAATTAAGCCTCTTTATTTCTCTTTCTCATAAATCCATTTCTAGTCTCCTGGACTCTGTTCATTCAGCCTCACATAAATACACACACAGAATCATTAGAAACTAGAACAGGAGGTGTGAGAGAGCACGTAGTGTTTGTCTTTCTGAGCCTGGATTTCTTGAGTCGATGCAGTATTTTCCCAATTCTACACAGTTTTTCTTGAAAAAAAAATTCATGATTTAATTTTTCTTTTCACCTAAATAAAAATTCAATATGTTTTCAATTCAACAGTTTTATTTTCCATTCATCTGATGCTGGTTCATTTATTTGTTATTGTGAATAGAACAGAAATAAACATGATGTGAAAGTATCTTGTGGTAGGATGTAAAGTCTTGTGAGTGTGTGCCCGGGGTGGTGTAGCTGGGTCAGATGATAGCTATTTATAGTTTATCACGGAACCTCTACACTGATCACCATAGTGGCTACAGCAGTTTATCCTCCCACAAAGAAAAAAATATATCTATTTCTCTTTCTCCACACCATACCAACTTTTGATTTCTTTCTTCTTGATGATATAATTCATATAGTGAAATCAAACTTCAAATCAGTTTTAATTATTGCTTCCCTCATAGAGAAGAATCTATAAACTCTTTTAAAAAATATTTACTTGTTATTTCTATTTATTCTTTTGAGTAGCTGCAGCTGAGTTTATAAGACTACTTTGGAACTAGGCTGTTTCTTATTGTTTAGTTGTTTCATTTTAATGGTGCTTTCTATTTCCTAGAAATTTTTGTATAAATACGTAGCTGGCAAATATTTTCTTCCAATCTGCAGTGTGCCTTCGCTCAATTAACTGTTTTGCTGTATACATTTTTCTAATTTTATTAGGTCCCATTTGTTGATTATAGGCCTTAGTTCCTGAGTGAATGGAGTCCTACTTTAAACAGCCCTTACCCTCTAACTGTATCTTGCCATATAACGTTCCCCTAAGTACTTAGGAGAAGGGAAAGTGAGCATAGTTAACAGTCCTATATGCTAACTACATAGTATGTACTCAACTAACCAGAAGCAGAGAGGATAATTTTATTGTATACCTTGAATGTAGATTTAGAAATACATGTCATAAGACTGATTACAAATGTTTTATAATATATTTAAGATTCAGCAGTTGGGAACTGTTATCTCATTTAATTAATATATTTAGAACTCAGACATTTTTCTAAGATCTTATTAATCTAAACTTTCATTGCTTTCACCTGTGGTACAGAAAGCTGCATAAACCCAACAGAAACTTGATTTGTAGGTTGTGTGCAATATTACGCCATAATTTACTCCTCCTAAAATATTTGAAATATATATATATATATATATCCTGAATATACCTCTTACTTATATACTTTGTTCAGGCATCCATTTTCTGAAACCTGATGGCAGTTAATTAGGCCTTTATCAGTCATCCTAGATTAACGATCTGAGCTCTCTATTTGTTTTAACTAACATAATGGTATATATGATATGCACAAAGCATGAATGTCAATATTTATAATGCTGTACAAAAAATAATAAGCTTATTCAACCATAACATCTATGAAAATAAATGGGTCCTATTTATTTGATAATGTCTCCACTTTTCCTCATTCCCCTCCCTCTGCATAACTCTAACTCAGGCTTAAAAATGAGACAGCTGAGGTGGCACATAACGGCAATCCCCGTACTCTGATCAGGGGACTGACTTAGTGGATAATAAGACCATAGGTGAGAAGACAATGATGTGAGGAAGTGGAAGATGAGGGTAGAGGGAAGAGGGGAGAGGAAAAGAAAAAGTGGGAGGGGGAGGGGAAGAAGAGGGGGAGGGGGAAGAAGAGGGAGAGAGAACAACAAGGAAAGAAGAGATAAGGTTCCTGCCACTTAGTTACATACTGGAAGTCTAGTCAAGCTCCTACACTATGTTACTGCATAGAATAGGTGGTATTCTTAACCAGCTGAAAATTTGGTGTTTTGAGAGCTGATATTTTATTCTGCTCTAGCAAGCATCTTTGTATTTTGTAGCATGCCAGCTTCATGAGCAGATGTATTTAACCATGGTCCCATTTTAACACGTGCACTGATTTGAGACAGCAATACTTGGTTGCTTTGCAAAGTACTATTTTAGGGGTGTGGGCATAATTGGATATTCAGTTTGGGGCAGGTGTTATATCTCTGAGAGCCTTTTCTTTATGTCTTCCTCCCCCCACTTTTCATAAATGTATCTTTTGGAATAAAATTCTAGAATTCTGGCCTCAAGAGCCCAGCATTTGTCAGTGGGAGAAGGTGTGGGTGGGAACAGATGTATTTTTTTAGTTGTCTCACTCAGCACCCAGAGCATGACTCCTACTGTTGGGATGGATACCTGTGAGCAGTGAGCATCCTTCTCTCTGGGGTAGATTTCTGTGCTTAATTTACAGACTTGTTCAGCCTGAATTTAGAAAAATCCTAATGATGCACAATGAAGACTCAAGAAAAAAAGATCAAGTTCTCACAGTAGCTGCTCGCTAATTAATCCCTGTGATTAACCACCTGAGAGAATCATCCAAGAATAGCCATCCTAGGCAGTACTTTCTGGGTGCTGTTGTTCTCTCTCTCTCTCTCTCTCTCTCTCTCTCTCTCTGATTCTCATTCTCTCTCTCTCTCTCTCTCTCTCTCTCTCTCTCTCTCTCTCTCTCTCTCTCCCTTCCACCTCCCCTCCCCTCTCTTTCCTTCCCTCATCTCCCTCCCAAGCTATTCACAAATAGGAGCAAATAGAGAGTATTTGGAACCCAGTACTTGACAATTTACAGTTTAAAGATAATAATCAAGACTGTAATTGTGTTAGTGAATATATATATTTCATTTGCAAGGAAGGAAGACAAGACTTAGTTTCCATATTCAACCTTGTAATCCTTTGATCAGCTTAGGTATTTTCAGATGTATACATAACGACTATATTAAGTTGATATTTTTCTTAAAACTCAAAATTCTACAGGCAGTAGGGTGAATTCTAGATAGCATACTCGATCTTACTGTAAAATATCTACACCAAGAAAAGTTGAAATAATCTCTCAGGTTGGTAAATACTGGCTTAGCTTATTTTATACTATCTAATAATAATTTATTAGATTAATAGTCTAAAATTTGATGCTGGAGATATGGCTTGAATAGGTGTGTGCACTATACATAAAACATTCTAATTTCCATGGAGAATTCTCTATGCCACAGATATTATTGCTATTTCACACACTCAGAAGCTTTTTATGTATAATGTTATATATGCATATACTTGTCTTAAGGTTCTCCATAAATTTCCTCTGAAAATGATCATAGAGTCCAATGATTATATTATAATGAGTATGTAGGATCTGATATTCTGTCAGGCTGAAATCTCTTAGTGCATTTCATTTTACATCATTGTTAATATTTTTCACAAAATGTTCCTGTGTAGAGACTTCAAACATGGGATACATACAAATATAAAAGTATAAAATAACTTAAAATAATAAGATTTAGTGGCCTTTTTCCATTTCTTTCTTATTATTATTTTATTTTCTATATTCTTTATTTACATTCCAAATGATTTCCCCTTTCCCAGTTCCCCCCTTCCCGAAAGTCCCATAAGCCCTCTTCCCTCCCCCTGTTCCCCATTTGCCTAAGAATTTCATGAATTCATTGTTTTTAATTGCTGAGTAGTATTCTATTGTGTTAATATACATGGAAAAATATCTCTGATAAAATTGAAGAAATATATAGAAAAACACATTAAGATTGACTATTTGATGGAAAATTTATACACATAAAATGGTAGGCATAAAAATATTCCTAAGTTGATTGAAAGTGGAATTATAAACATTTTCCGATAAAATTAACATTTTATGAGTCCCCGTTCATCAACTTTGGTACAGTATGAACATGAGACTAATTTAGAAGCTCTCTCAACTACACAACCTTCATATAAGAGTGTCTCTTTGTAGAACTCATTATTAGAAACATTCAATGATTCATTACAGTAAAGGAGTCCTGACTCTTAGTGGCTCTAATTCTTCCAAGAATATCAAGAATCCCCCTCAAATATGCACACTGCTCTCACTTGTATAGAACACAATGACATCCTGTGGGAATGCACAGGAAACAGTCTACTTTTTATTCAACAAACTTAAACTTCACTGATAGACACTCATGATAGAGGACCACACATGGCATATAGTAAATGCTTAATGTTTGCTTAACAAATAACTCTGATTTATCTCCTCTCAAAATGCTAAATCCACATCCTAGGCTCTAAAGGATAGAAGGATGCAGTTATTCTGTTTATTAGTCATAGATAATTGCTACTGATTGAATCTCAGATACAGATATTGAGACATCTCAGAGTTGAATTACAAAAGGGAAAATAGCCAGTGCATTCATTTTCTCTAGCTCCCAAAGCTAGTAATTCACTGAGAAAAATCACAAGTATGCCTTTGGTGTATGATAAAATAGGATGTGAGAGGACTTGTGTAGCTCAATACTGTACTTCTCTTGCTGCAGTTCATGGAATACATATTATACTTTGGTATACACTACATTCTGCAAAAGGGAAAGCTAATATATGCTGCTCAATGTCTTCAATCCACACTGAGTTAGAGCAAGATTAGTAACAAAAGATAATTTTTCAGATGACTATACTATTTGTGATGGTACCACCTGAAAAACAACTTCAGAAAACAATAGCCTTCATAGATCCCAAACAGTATGCATGTGCATGTACATGCACATAAGCATATGCCTTGTATATGTGTGCATGTGGTGTGTGTGTGTGTGTGTGTATGTGTGTGTGTGTGTCCTGGAATCTAAAAGAGGGGAGGAAGAATTTGTGGTATCTAATTAAATTTTAGTATCTACTGATTGTAATCTAGATACACAGACCCAGAAAGCAAATTGGAAAAGGAAAGATAGCCAAGAAATAATACTGTCCTTTGACTTCTAAACATGATACTTGCCAGCTCTATACTTCCCTTTTGGAAAGAAAAAAATTAATAAGGGGAAATTGCTGCAGTCTTTCTTTTTCAGTCCTGTGCAATCTATTTCTCTAGCTGTGTGTCAGTTTCCAAGGAAACCAAAGTAGATTCACATTTGATTGGCTGTCATCTTGGACTTATCATGAGAGTTTTTGAGCACAGTGTTAAAGTGGCATAGCCCTGGATGAGTTAGTACAAAAATATAAGTGCTCACTCTGCCTTCTTTTGCAATCAAATGCAAACTATGCTAAGTTTAAGGTGACATCTGGTTTCAGTAAGATCTGTGTGTGGAATTTTGAGGACACTAACTAGACAATGTAAAATCAAATGTTCACACATGGTATGCACTCACTGATAAGTGGATATTGGCCCAAAAGCTCAGAATACCCAAGATACAATTCACAGACCACATGTAGTTCAAGAAGAAGGAAGACCAAAGTGTGGGTGCTTTGGTCCTTCTTAGAAGGGGGAACAAAATACTCACGGGAGCAAATATGGAGACAAAGTGTGGAGCAGGGACTGAAGTAAAGTTCATCCAGAGACTGCCCCACCTGGGGATCCATCCCATATATAGTCACCTGACCCATATATGCCAAGAAGTGCATGCTGACAGGAACTTGATATACCTGTCTCCTGAGAAGCTCTTCCAGAGCCTGACAAATACAGAGGCGAATGTTCGCAGCCAAATATTTGACTGAGCACAGGGTCCCCAATGTAGGAGTTAGACAGGACTGAAGAAGCTGAAGAGGTTTTCAATCCCATAGGAAGAACAACATCAACAAACCAAACCCCCAAGAGCTCTCAGGATCTAAACCACCAACCAAGGAGTACACATGAAGGGACCCATGGCTCCTGTCACATATGTAGCAGAGGTTGGCCTTGTCGGGCATCAATGGAAGGAGAGGCCCTTGGTCCTGTGAAAGCTGAATGCTCCAGTGTAGCGAAATTCAAGGGCATGGAAGCAGAAGTGGGTGGGTGGATGAGTGGGTGGGTGGGGGAATACTCTCATAGAAGCAGCGGGAGGGCAGATGATACAGGGAGTTTTTGGAGTGGGAGGAGGACCGGGAAAGGGGATAACATTTGAAATGTAAATAAAGAATATATCCAATAAAAGAAAAAAAGTAAGGCAGGAAAGTCAGTTTGGGAACTAAGGCTACAAAAGTAACTTCCAGCAATTGAGTAAACCTGCAAGCTGGAGAGATGGTCCTGTACAGGGAAGAGCTCACTGATTGGCTGTCCAGTGTCAAATAGTCAGCCTTGAAAACATATGTACAATTAACATTATATGGACCAGAACCATTATATTTGTGATTATATATTTATGTACAAATACATATATGCACACACTAACACTTTTTACAAAATATTTGTGAATTTGAAGGACTTCAGGGAAGGGTATATGGGAGAGTTTGGAGGGGGAAAGAGAGAAATATACTTCAAATATAATCTCAAGAACAAACAAACAAACAAAAACAAACAAAGGTATTACTCAAGAAGGGAAAAAGCAAAAGCAAAACAAAGCAATACTTACATGAACCAAGCTACTTTTGCATGACCATCCAATTTTAAATATTCTAAAGTAAAATGCATTTGTAGGTTTTCTAAGTGTAGAGTTCTTCCAACAAAATTCTAATTTTCATAATCCATTTGACACCATATCCCAGTTGTCTTAGTTCCCACGTGCATCCCAAGCATTTATTTTGTTTCTCCTCTCTTTTGTCACATATTTCAGGCCACCATCATTTCTCCATGAGACTTCTATAAGATCTCCTTAATATTATCTCATAAATGGTATGCTTGCTCTCTAAAATGCATTACCTTAAGGCTGAACAGATAATTTTTAAAATTGTAATGTAAGCATTTGAAAAGCAAAATGCATATTCCAAGAAATGCATAGGCCATAAATTTATAATTCAATAGGATTGATAAATGTGTATTTAGATCATCAAGGTTGATAGACTACTGATATATAGAATAATAAAAATTTCTCTCAAGCTTCTTCTACCCATACCACTTGGGGGCAACTACCATTTTCATTTCCTTCACAAAAATTTGCTTTTGCTAATTTCAAATATGACCTAATAAAATGAGATCATGGAATTTTGTCATTTTGACTTTGGCTTCTTTCTTCAACAAAACATTTTGAAGTGCAACCATGTTTTTGCATGCCTCTTAACTTTGTTATCTTTAGTGTGATACACTACGCGATCAGAAGATGTAAATAAATCTGCTCATCCATATCAGTTTCTTTCTTTTCCTTTTGAGTTATTTCCTTTTATTTTATTTTAAAAAACTTTTTCATTTACAGAAGAGTTAGGAAGATTGTAAAAAGAATCCCGAAATATTCCACATCTAATTTTTTCTATTACTACATATCTTCTGATAGTAGATCATAGTGCATAGTGTATTATTTTATAATTAATATATGGATTCTGATAATCATGTTACTGAAAAGTCACACATGATTTATGTGTTCTTGAATTTGACTAGTACCACTGTTTTTGTTTCAGGTTTTTACCTGAGATAGCACATATCCTTTTTCGACCTGTAAAAAAAAAAAAGAAAGAAAAAGAAAATGAGCTTTTGTTGGTTTGATTACTTTGAAAATTTTGAGGTATATTGAAGAAGCATCTTGTAGAACATCACTGAATGAATTGACTGCATGCACGTGCATGTGTGTGTGTGCCTTGTGTGTCATGTATTTTGTATATGTATGTGTATATTGTGTGTTTTCTTCTTGTGATAATACTTCTGGTGCTGAATCACAGCACAGAAGTGTCATTGTTCATATATCACAGCAGAGGGTTCCACCAGCCTGGAAGCACTGTGCATCCAAACTGTAATCAAGGTTCTGCTGGTCAATTTTATCTTTCATCAGTGTCCTCTGTTTCCCCCTTTTATCTCTGTCTTTGGAGGGAAATCATTATGTGTAGCCAACACTGGGAGCTGAAACCTGTGAGCCTCGAAGTTGAAGGTAGAATGTCTGCATAAGTCAGTTGGCATTCTCCTAGAGTGCAAATTTATCTATTCCTCCCTACTTATTCTTCAACCACTTTCTCACATAAGGATGCATTCATTGATATTGACTTCATATATTTTGTTATATCCCATTTTTCTACTATATGTTTCTTGAATTGTTCCCTCTTTGTCCATGGGCGTTTCCTTCATTCTACTCTGTAGTCTTTGCCATTCTCTACCTTATTAATGTGAGGTATTTCTTTTCATCTTGTCCTGAAAATGTCCTTGCTTTCAGGCACCACAGAATAGCTTGGCCTCACCTTACACATGCCTAGTCTCAGCCCTGGGTCAGGCTTTATTTTAAAAGAGCTGTACATTTTTACTAGAGAGCAGTATTAGAAATCAGGATCCTCTGTAAGCTTCTCTGAGCATTCTTCAGAGTGGGTGTTTCAGGGGGATATTTTTGAGGTGATACTAAGGACACAAAAACTTTTCCTTTGCGTTTTCTTAGAGCAGTTTTGAAGTTTTGGTTTTCCACTAAAATCCACAATGAATTTTAAATTAACCTTGTGCATGGTGTAATATCTATGATTAGGTTTATAATTTTTACATAGATGCCCAATTGTAACATCACCGTTTGTTCCAAAGATTATCTTTTCTCCATTGAATTGCCTTTGTGTCTATTTTAAAACGAAGCTGACTAAATTAGTCTTTTTCTGAGCTATTTTCCTGCATTGATCTATGTCTATTCTTTTCCTGGTTACATGCTGCTGTGATTATGGGAGCTTTAGTCAGTCCTAAAAGTAGGCCAGTGTCATCTTCCGGTCCTGTCTCGATGTCTCAGTGATATATTATCCATTCCAAATTATTTTCCTTTATATATGTACATTCAAAATTCAGATTGTCAATATCTGGAAAGTGGCATACTAAAATATGAATGGATATAACAGTGAAAATATATGCCAAGTTGGGAGAATCTGGTACCCTTTGACTTTTCCGATATCTTCTGATATATGAACTTGGAATACCATGCACTTTATTTAGGCTGTTGGCTCATTCATTGGTGTCCTTACTCAAATATCTACTTATAGATCTTCTGCACACATTGTTAGGTTTGATATATATGTGTGTGCAATATATGTATGTAATATATGTAACACATATAAAATATATTAATATATGTGAATGTATAGTTATATAAAATATATAATGGTATGTATTTAGGTTCCAAATATGTATGTTTGGTATATATGCCGCATTAGTTACAGGTTGTATATTAGTGCATCTTAAAATGTAAGCAGTATCAACATTAATCATAAGACTCAAAACACCAGCTCTTTATGTTGGTTTGTAAGACTCTGTCAGTACTCTACACTTGTCTCACATCTGGACACCCACTGATCAACTCACTTCTATCTCCACTCTCTCCATCATCAAGATCTTGCCTTAGGGTCTTTGTTGCTGCCTGAGTTTCCCTTCCTAGAGATTTCATCTCTGATTTTGTCCCTTTCATCCTTCAGAACTCAACTCAAATTCTGCATGGCAGAGTGGCCTTACCTAATTTCTATATGTAATATAATGTGAATCATGCTTCTTCGCTGTTTCTTTGTTTTTTAACTTAACATTATTTCATGATCCTCGTGACCAATTGGCATTTTATTGCCTATTTGTTAATCTTCCTAATAGTTATTTGTCTTTAAACAAATAATATGTAAGATAAACGACTTTAGGGACTCTTCCTTTTGCATTTAATATTATATTCTCATTGTTTATTATCATGGCTAAAATATGGAAACTTATTTAATTATATTAAAATACCAATTTTAATAAGAAAACACACAAGTGAAATAGCTCAATTTCAGAGCAATTCAACCTCCTTTGAGCTCCTAAACTATAGATCATTACTCTGCTCCTGGAATCTCTCTTAAGTTGTATTCTTCCTTATGTGACTATTCATTCATGTGGCTTGACACATGTTTTATCTTCCATTATACATCAAAATCACCAAAAACAGAGGCTAATTTAATGACCAACTCAGTCTAAGTCCATGCTTCCTGAGAGAAAATCTTACTTTTCAGGTATTTGCCTAGTTAATTAAATACATAGATACTCTGGTAACTGAAAGACCTTGAATCTGATCCAAATTTTATCCATTAGTTGTTTAACTGTTAGAAAACTATTTACCTCAGTAGCATGATTTCTAGTTTGTAAAATAAGGAACTTGGAATAGAATGAGTATTAATAAGTTTTTATAATGAGTTGTGATATTCCAACTGTATCTCCTGGACCCATGTGCAATTTCCTTGTATATGATATCCCGGTGAGTATCAGGCTACTCCTGGTGGCTAGAATCTGCCTCTTTATGGAAGAACTTGTCTTAGTCAGGGTTTCTATTCCTGCACAAACATCATGACCAAGAAGCAAGTTGGGGAGGAAAGGGTTTATTCAGCTTAAACTTCTGCATTGCTGTTCATCACAAATGGAAGTCAGGACTGGAACTCAAGCAGGTCAGGAAGCAGGAGTTGATGCAGAGGCCATGGAGGGATGTTCCTTACTGGCTGGCTCCCTCTGGCTTGCTCAGCCTGATCTCTTATAGAACACAAGAATACCAGTCCAGGGATGGTACCACCCACAAGGGGCTCTCCCCCCTTTGATCACTAATTGAGAAAATGCCCACAGTTGGATCTCATGGAGGCACTTCCAAAACTGAAACTCTTTTCTCTGTGATAACTCCAGCCTGTGTCAAGTTGACACACAAAACCAGCCAGTACAAAACTCCTCTTCAACTTTCTGTGCTATGACAGTCTGTGAACTGAAAGAACCAAAATTGGGACCTCCTCTTCCTGGAGGAAATATGAAGATAGCAAGGATTGAGTTCTCTCTTTTACATCCTGATTGCTACCACCCCTCTTTGTCACCCCCTCCCAGAATCCATCCTCCACTTCTGAATCATTCTCCTCTGAGTGAGTGGAGATCTCCCCTCAGTATTTCCCTACCCTGGTACATCGAGTGTTTGCTGGGCTAGGCATCTCCTCTCCCACTGAGGCCAGACAAGGCATCTCCTCTAGAAGAACATATCCCACAGACAGGCAACAGCTTTTAGGGTAGGTCCTGCTCCTGTTGCTCAGGTCCCACATAAAGACCAAGATGCATGCCTGCTACATATGTACGGGGAGGCTTAGGTCCAGCTCATGTATACTATTTGTTAGGTAGATCAGTCTCTGAGAGCCCCAAGGATCCAGGTTAGTTGACTCTTTTGATCTTCTTGTGGAGTTCCTATCCCCTTCATTGTCTTCAGTCTTTTCCACAACTCTTCCTCAAGAATCACCAAGCTCCATCCACTGTTTGACTGTGGGTCTCTGCATTCTTCTGAGTCATCTGCAGAGTGGAACCCTAATTGGACAGTCATACTAGACTCCTGTCTGCAAGCATAACAGAGTATCATTAATAGTGTTAGGGATTGGTGCTTGCCCATGAAATGTGTCTCTAGTTGGGTCCAATATTGTTTGGCTGTTCCTTCAGGCTCTGTTCTGTCCTCTGTCCTTGTATTTCTTGTAGACAGGATAAATTTTGGGTCAAAAGTTTTGTGGGTGGGTTGGTGTGCCTATCAATGCACAGGCGTTCCTACCTGGCTACAGGAAAGGATCTCTTCAGGTTTCATATCCCCAGTGCTGTGAGTCTCAGGTAATGTCACACCCATTGATTTTTGGGTGCCTCCCCTATCTCAGGTCTCTGATGTGTCCTTAAGATGTCTCCCCCCCATGCTAGGGACCAATTGGGGGCTCAAGATCAGGTGTGGGGTGGGACAGGAGAGAAGACCAAATGACCTTGAGAATAAATGGAAATCTGCAAAGTTTTAAGTTCTTAAGTCCTGAAAATGCACATATATCTGAGTGAGTCTTACTGGGTCCTCTTCTGAAGGACTTAGTTTAATAGCTCCCTCATTGCCTCCTCATTTTAGTTCCTTAAGGAAAAATACTTTTTAAAACAGCACTTTTGTGTAAATGCTCAAATCAGAGCTACTTCTTGGAAACTCAAATGGACTCTTGAAAAAACGTGAGGATTTCTGTAATAAAATGTCTATTTCAGGAAAAAATGTGAAGATACTTTTAGAATCTATTGCTTTCATTGACCAAAAATATCAAAGATGACTTTATATTCTAAAATATATCACACCTTCAGAACAGGTATCTACTGTACACCTGGAATCTTATTAATGCCTTGTGATCTTGGATGAAAACCAATCATGAGGGCTTCTCGGAAGCATGCCTTCAAATGGAGAAGGGTGATAATGAAAGATTCAAAAGACAAGGTCTTGTGGATGGAAAGATGGCTCAGTAGTTAAGAGTGTACACTGTACTTGTAGAGGACATCAATTTGATTTTCCATAACCATGTTAGGCAACTGATACCTGCCTGTAACTCCAGCTCCAAGGGAGATCTGATGCCACTCGCTTTGGTGCAGACTCACACAAATTGGTGGGTGCCTACACACATTCTTATGCACATGTACATGGAATTTAATAAGAAACTAAAATATTTTTATTCTAGGTGATATTTTTCTTACATAATTTCAATACCTATCTATAGGTTCATATGTTTTGGTTCATATTTTTTATGAAATTTCTCACAGGAGAAAGAATAAAAAAAATCATGAAAGTAACTGTTTGAACTAAAAGTCACCTTGGAATGTGATTAGCTTTTTGGTAAGGAATTTCATAAATATTTACACTGGTAAAATGAAGCATTTTGAGCTTATTCCATACAGTATATTTTGATGGTGGGTTTCTTCTCCTCTAATTCCTTCTAGGTCCTCTATACTACCCTACCCCCAAATTAATGTTGTCTTCCTCTTAAAAAAAACACAAAGACACAAAATCAAAAAATCAAAACAAACAGAAAACCAATGAGAAATATGCACACGCATACACACACACACACACACACACACACACACACACACACACACAGAGCATGGAATATGTTTTGTGTTAGCCAAGTACTCCAACCTAAAATGCCTACCATAAAATGTAGTTGATATACTCAATTACACTCTCTTGGGGAAAAATGATTTCACATTTCCAAGTAGGTATCAATTGCCAATAGCTTCTTGCTTGGAGTGGTACCCTGTGTCCATCATTCCCTTTTAAAAGAAACCTACTGTTTCTCTCTGTCTCCTCAGTCTCACATTCTCTAGCTCTCACTCTCTTGTGTACTGTGTCTGTACAATTCAGCAGAATGTTCTGTAGTAACATAAGCAGCATTATCAGAGTCTTAAATTTAAGCAAAAACAAAGCATCCCCCCCAAAAAAACGACAAAAAAAAGTCACAGCAAAGTCCCTGAAATATTTTCTTTCAGCTCTTTCACAGGTGCCAATGTGTTTATTGTACAGCTCATGCCCTTATCATAAATGTAGTCTTCCTGACAAAGCATGCTTGATAAGACAGCTGGAATTTCTTGGAGAACGTTGACCATAGTAATTACTAGACTTCTAGCAGCAGCTGTAACTTTACGTTGCTAGGATAGAATTTAACCCTACCTAAAGTGACTGTGAGAAATTGCTGCTTTTTCATATTTTTCTAATGTATACCAGTATTACAATGTGGAAAAACATGAGTTATTTAATTGGATAAAGTTCATAACAATTCTTGACTTGACATCTTGGGTTCAAAAGTTTGGCAGAAATATTTATGTTTATATAACAGATGAAGAGAAAGCGATTTTCATTCCTAGTCTACTTGTCCCCACTCTGGTTTCCATAGTTTCAGGTACCTTAGCATTCAGCTGATTCAATAATCAGCAAAGCAAGCTGGTTTGGGATATGATTAAGCCTGACCCTCACTTACTTCTTTAAGCATGTTGGAGGTAACACATATTAAGTACAGGGATTTCTATAATCCAAGATTAACAAAAGTATATTGAAAACCATGTCTCCTAATCATATTCTAAATTATCCCAATGATTTCACATTTCCATAGACTTACAAGAGTCAGCCACTAAGTTGGTAAGCGTTTAGGCGAATCTACTGCTTCTGAGTTAACACATGCATATCATGAAAGAGTTTCCAAGAAGTACAAACCACAGGTGATGCCTTCAGACTGTATCACAATCCTGAAAAATACAGAAAAATACAAAGAACAGGGATGTAAGGCGTAAGCATCATCACACTCCAAAATCTAGTATCTAGTTCCTATACAGGATGGCTAACAGTATTTAAACTAATGACACAAATAGCATTGTTGGGAAATTTTGAAGTCTCTGTGATGTTCTAAAGAAGTAGCTTCCATTCCTTCGTAGATAAGATACTCTAGTTTCTGTAACAAGTTTAGGAAATTTGTTTCTCCAGTGAGTTTGAAAATCATATTATTAGGGCTCCCATGACCAAGGATGCATTGATCCACTCACTGGAGTAGACTCCTCAGAATTCCAGCTCAACCCTCCTCGACATGGGTTCTCACTGCAGGATGCTTCTTGAGAAATCCATTGATGGCTTTATCATTGAGTTGATACCTCCTGATACAAGGGTTCACCCAGTACTGTGCAGCTTCTGTGGAACAGAGTCAGGGTGGGGTTGGGGGTGGGGGTGGCAATACAAATTACACAATCATAAAAATACACATTAATATCTCACTGATATATTTGTTGTACATATATTGAAAATAAGTCAGAACGAATCAGGCAAAAAGCATAAGAGTATTACAGCTCCTCTGTAAGATTTTATTAATCTGTTTGTAAAATCATGGGTTGCAAGCAAGAGTTAGCACCAACTCCAGTCATGATGCCTGGGAATTTGATAGAAATGTAGTTTACTGCACCCATATCACTGACGAGTGAATACAAACATGTGTTTTTCCCAAGATTCTCAGGTGTTTGGATGTATGCAAAAGGCTGAGAATCATTTGTATAAAGAACAGAAAAAGTCAAAGTCAAAAGAGAATAAACAGACTACTTGATAGACTATTTTCAAAAGAAAAACCTGTGGATGTGTCTATAAGACTGATCCAGACATTCGAAAGACCTGAAAGCCATGTTTCAAGACAGGGAGGTGATGGAAGTAATCAAAAGTATGCATGGGGAGATAAAACAACAACAGTGGAGGAAAGAGTCTGGGGACATAACACTTCAAACCTTCAGTGTTAGATCATTTTCATTGCATAAACTTTTCCAGGCTGATGTGTGACCTAATGTACTAACATGATACCAAGTTATTTCTGTTAATGACTTAAAAGAACAATTTTAGCCTTTGTGACACTGAGTTCTACAATGATGCAGTGGGAACCAAAATCCCAGAGTAGAGAACATTCAATGTTTACCGCCAGCTAGACTGTCACCAAACAGACAGAAAATGTAGGGCAAAGGAAGCCCTGGGAGCACATTATTCTGAATCTTTTTGATTCTTTAACACCACAGTTGCTAGCCTGCTTTCACCTGCCCTTTGGCAATCCTGGCACTTGTTTGAATTCTTCCCTGAAGGGGACCAGGACAGGGAGTAGAGCAGTAGCTGGTTGCCTTCCTTAGACAAGCTCCAAGTTAGGTATTTGCACCATCACTGCACATTAAGATCACCTAGGAGCTTTCCAGACTTCCCGTATTAAACCAATGTTTCAGCTGGCAGCTTTTACTATCAGGCAGGTCTCAAGAAGCAAATATATTCCCAAAACTCTTCCATTTCTTTGTGTGGAATAAAATGTAAAATCTGCTCTTCATTGTCTATATCATCTATTAAAGGCTGAGAGATATGTTTCCTTTGAATTATATATTAAGTCCACTCTGTTTTTTGCAATCCCCCACAGATGAACCACATGCAAAGTAATAACTTTGCCACTACCCCAATATCACAAAGTAATAAACTGAGACTCACCAAAAAATACTATCATTTATGTTTATTCAATTAGGACATTGTCTATCCAATTTTCTACCTAAGAGGATGACTTTCTTAGAATCTGTCCTTTGATTGAAGTCACACTCTTGAGAACAGCTTATAGATTTATTTATCCCTCCTACCATGACCCACTGCTGGGGTATATATTTAGTATATGAAGACACTGTATGCATGACTCAATGTGTGACTGTTTAAGTTGGTTTCAGCATGACTGTTCATGTCTAGATGCCATCAAGATAGAGCATAGTATTATAGAATGGACATTCAATATCTGGTGTTAAAATGAGCTACCCAATGACTGAATGACTATGTAAATAAATACAGAGGCATTTCATGTCATTAAGTCTATCACCCACCATCATACATATTGCTATTTTGAGTAGCCACAATCCATTGCTGTGCCTCAAGTGATGTTTGACAAACTTTATTTTAGGTTTGTGTTCAGTTTGTTTCCAGTCACTTTTCATCTCAAGAGGGAGTTGATTGGTGTTCAACTCATTAGATACATCTCCTTTTTCTTTCTATTCCCCTCTCCGTTTCTATCAGAGCACCATCACTGCTATTTTATGTCTAGATTTACAGATCCAGGTCCCAGTGTGAATGCAATTTCTTCATGGAACTTATCCTGAGCTCTCATAAGGAATTTTATTTTCCAAACACCTCCCTTTTCTTTAACTCTCAGCTCTCTCTCACTCTTTCTCTCCTTCTCTCTCTCTCTCTCTCTCTCTCTCTCTCTCTCTCTCTCTCTCTCTCTCTCTCTCTCTCTCTCTCACACACACACACACACATACACATATATACACACACTCACACAATCTACATGTATCAAGTTATACTTTTGTTTATGCAGTAACCAATTCCCTCCTAAAATATGTCTTCCTTGGAAAAACAATATCTTTTATCAGAATAACTCTAGTGTCTAGAAAATATCTAGAACATGCATAGTAGGATCTTAGTAAAAACATTGAACATTAATAATGTTCAGTAATAATTAATTAATAATTAATTTTTAAGTTCTTTTAATTCCTAAATATGCCATTGAATGTGCCTGCTCTGCCCCACCACGCCTCTGTGTTTGGCCTATGTGTGTACCCTTATGCATGCTAGGGCTTGGGTAAAAATGTATGGAGGCATGTAAAGGACCACATTTGAAGTCAATTAGTTTCTTCAGTCACTCCGCACATTAGTTTTTCAGATAGGGTCTCTCACTGAACTTATAGCTCACTGATTCAGATAGGCTGGCTAACCAGTAAACTTCATGGTCACCATGTTTCAGTCTCTTCATTGCTGGGAATGCAGACCCACTCTACTGCATCCTATGTTTTATGATGGAGCTGAGGATCTTAGCTCAACTCTTTGCACTTCCATGACATTGAACTCTCCAGGAAATCACAGAGAACAGGTATCAGTTCAACAGTACTCCTCAAATGCGGAAAGTACCGGGAGAATAAGAGTTTCTTTTGAGATAAGAACATTATAACATGAGCAGGTAAACTATTGATTAAATATTTGACTCCAAATGAACTTCTGCAATTTTCACGAGCCTTTTCTTCAGGCTAATGTTTACATATTATCTGAATAGTTTTTATTAGCGTTTGTGGGAAGGTGATATTTAATGATCAGTGCCCACTCTGTATTTATTGCAACAGCTGATCCCGTTCAATGAAGAACGGTATGTTCTTACAAAAACTTTAGAAGATTTTTCTCTATATGCCACATCTCTTTATGCATTTAATCAATTTAATTCAAAACAAGTAATGGAAATATTTACACCACGTGTTTGATATGTCACATCTCTGTTGGAATGAAGAAGTAGAAAACCTATTGTGTGAATAAGGGACAGAAAAGCAAGCAAGACAATGGAACATCATGTCATAAAGTGAGCATCCAGGAACAGTTGAAGGCTGCTCTTTGGACTCCAGAGGGTTCTGTGGCTTAATGACAGGAGGATTCAGTTCCTCTGAATCCTTATTCTTCTGTTCACTGGCTCTGTGCACAGTAGTAATTATCTTGCAGAGTTGTAAAAATGTAAGTGTGTGATGTATGTAAAGTATCTGTTAAAATAATTCTCAGGACTGGTCAACCCAAAATGTTGATTAGAAGATGAAACAGCAACCAGGAAAAACAACTCATTGAGAGAATGGAAATGTAGTTGCTCCCTCAGTATGAAATTTTTATTTTGGGCTTAGTGTGTCTGATGTTATGGATGTTCTTTGAAGAAGATATGCAGGGTATATTAAGATTTACATTCCAATGCAAGGAGACAAAGAATGGGTAATGAGAAAAATAGAGTCCTGATGAACAGACATTGAATGGCTATAACATAAGGTTGAGACTAAATGATACTGGCCCAGGAAAAGCCATTCTAAACAAATCATGTATAAGATTATATGATAGTGTGCAGCTGTCCATAGGAGTACCTGGAGGGAGCTATCCTAGGCAGAGAGATAGGATAAAACTCAAGGGCACTGAGGTGATGGGGTGGCCTCTGTAGATAGACTGCGGTGAAGGAGGAAACAAAGAAGACTGAGTTCTAGAAGTCAGTCTGGGATCTAACAGAGTTTGTGATTTCGATTGGATGCAGTTATAAAGTGTGCTGGAAGCAAAAGTTAAAGCAGCAGATTCAAGATACAAGGCAGAAACCCGAGGCTAGGAAGTAAGACAAGGACAAATGAGCCTGGTTGAAATATAAAGACATCAGTTGTATAAAGTTCTCAGAATGGTGCTGAAGATTTAGGCAAAGGAAATTGGATGTCATAGTTACCAGTTATTCTTCAAAGGGCCTGCGGGCTGCCAGCAGAAGTTCATCATGCTTTCTAATGTCTTGGAAGGCTTGTTTCTTCCACATTTAGATTTTCTCATTGGCAACATCTTAGAAACTCTTACACATTAATTCCTACATTTTAAATGTAATTTATATAATACCGCAATTTATAATTTTTCATCAAGAGTTAGCTTAAAGCACAAAGGAGGCACAATCTGCTTTTACTTACATTTATTGACATGCCATGTGCATGCAGTAACCAAGTTGTCCAGAAGAGGACACTAGATCCCTCAGAAGTGAAGTTAAAGATGATTTTGAGTCTCCCTGCAGGGGCTGGGAATCAAAACCAGGTCCTTTGGGAAAACAACTAGTATTTTTAACTTCTGGGCGATCTCTCTAGCTCCCAATTTCTGTTTTTAAATAGTCCATTTTAAAGTTTTTACCTTACTTAACCCAAATTCTACAATCTATGTATTTTTTATTATTATTTTTATTTTCTATATTTTTTATTTACATTCCAAGTGATTTCCCCTTTCTCAGTTCCCCCTCCCCAAAAGTCCCATAAGCCCTCTTCCCTCCCCCTGTTCCCCATTTGCCTAATAATTTCATGAATTTTCATGAATTCATGTTTTTAATTGCTGAATAGTATTCCATTGTGTAAATATACATGGAAAATATCTCTGATAAATTTGAAGAAATATATAGAAAAACACGTTAAGATTGACTATTTTATGGAAAAATTATACAGATAAAATGGTAGGCATAAAAATATTCCTAAATTAATTGAAAGTGGAATTATAAACATTTTCTGATAAAATTGAAAATCTACAAGGAAAATATTTTTGCTAAAACTCAAGAAATATATAGAAAATATAGCACATTAAAACTTGGTATTTCATGAAATTATACAGATAAGATGGTAGGCATAAAAATATTCCTAAATTGATTGAAAGTAGAAGTAAAAACATTTTCTGATAAAATTGAAGATTTACATGGAAAATATCCAATCTATGTATATTTTAACAGTATAAGTGATTCAGTGAAGAATGGATGTTTTTCCTCAAAAACTTCCAAAAGTTATTTTAATTCCTTAAAAGTTTGTTTGGGATGCTCTTTTCCCGCTCTCCTGTGTCTGTTTATGTGTGTACACCCTATGTATAAGTGCTCATGTAACATGTGTGTGTGTGTGTGTATGTATGTATGTATGTACATATGTATGTATGTAAAGAGGTTTTTTTCCTTACTGATTTGCCTTACATTTTCCTCAATCCAGAGAGATCTATTATATTGTTGATGAACAGGACCATTTCTCAAAGAAATTTCTAGTTTCTTTGAAACTCATAATATACATGGTGCATTGAATATAATGTTTACTTCCTTATCTGGCAGCTGAAACTACAGGCTCTTCCATTCCTAGCAATCATGATCTCTTTGACCCCTTTACTATTTGAGAAATCCTGGACTATTATCGTCTGAAAGTGTGTGGTTGACTGTTGGAATCCACCCAGATTCCAACCCAGCTGAGGCAAAATCTTAATTCACCTATCATTATTGTGCAATTATATTTCATTTTTGGTGTTGTATAAATTTTCGGTGGCCTTTAAGCATTTTTGTTACTTAGTTTCATACTTTTTGAATGAGGGGTGACAGTTGCAAGCTCAAAGTGTTAATGTGAGGACATGGTGAAGAAACTTACTCTTGGGCACTCACTGTGTCTAATACATTTAAGACCTCAGGCATTCTGGAAGTAGTAGAAATATAGTTTAAAAACTTCAAAAAATAAAGGAGCGGTAATACAGAGAGAAGAATGGGAGACAAGAGTTGAAGAGAGAGAGGGAGGGAGATAGAGAGGGTGGGAAGAAAGAAGAGAGAGAGAGAAGGAGTAAAGGGTTTAGTTATAATAAGGATCTAAGGGATGTCAAAAATTGTAATTTCAAGAACTACTGACCTGAACAGAATTAAGAAATTGATCTTTTTATTTTATTTTATTTTATTTTATTTTAGCATTGCCCATTAGAAGTTTGTTTATTATCAATAAGAGAAATAGAGTGAACTTGAATGGGGAAAAGGTGAATGGAAATTGGGAGGAGTAGAGGGAGGGCAACTGGTATCAGTGTATTTTATGTGAAAAAATAATCTGTCTTCAAAAAGATATTAAAAAATAAATCATTCTAAAGAAAAACAATAACAAGTAGCCAAAAAGACTTATGCAACTAAAACAAACACAAATTGCTTCACAATATCAAATAAACAGTGACAGCAGCAAAACAAGAAATGTACCAGTCACTTTACTTCATTAGGAAACATATTACATTACAGCTTTGATGGCCAAAACTAAGTTGCTTGAGCCAGGTTCATACTCTTAAAAACCCAGCGAATGACAAATGCTTACCAAACAGGAAAAAAAAAAAGGAAGAATAGGCGAGTTTTAGAAACTGATGGAAGTTTTCCCCCAAATTATAAGGCCTTAGTTCTATTTCTCTAATAATACGAATTCTAGCTGTCACTTAAAGAAACTCCAGCCTCTCCGTTATGCAGTGTTTCCGTCTTCATTTCAGGCTAGTCAATGAACTTTTTCCATTCAAAGGAGTCCTTGCCTCAATGGAAAAGGATGCACACATGGATTTTAAGAGGGTCTCCTCCATAAGATCTACAAACACAAGAATACACCACAAAGCAAATTGAGCGCGAGCTCTGTCCTGCTGTGGAATCATCTGTCCTCGGGATTCTCACTCATCAGGTTGTCTCAGCAGAATCTCAATCTCAGAGTAAGTGGGAAGAGGATGAGATCTGAGAAGTGACAGAAAATGATTAGTTCCACTCCACAGATGCAGGCTGCTGCTGCTGACAACCAAGTCAAGCATCTCACTTGTGAATTCATCTGTGAATGTGTCTGTGATTTGCACCATGAGTAAAAAAATGAAGAAAACATGAAACACACTTCGTGACAGTATCTGATGGTGAAAAATGTCAGCAGGCTAAATTTTACTTTTTGCGTTACTTTCTAACTGTTGAATTTGCAGACCCCGGACCGCCCTCCCCCCCCCCACACACACACTTTCCCCCATTCATGTTTCCACTTGACTTCCTGTTGATGTTAACTCTGCTCTTAAAAATAAAACAAAAGCAACAAATTATGATGACTCAGAGGTTTTAAGATCCGTTTTCCTTTAGGCCTTTCCCATATCCAAGCTGTTCTGCATTGCTAAAAGAACCTGCCTGGATGCAGACTGGATGGAAGTGAATTTTTTTCTGTACTCCGGCCCAGTTCCTGGTGACCAAGAGAAAGATACTTAACCTCAATATCTCTGGTTGGTTGGTTTTGTCTAGTGTGTGCGTGTGTGTGTGTGTGTGTGTGTGTGTGTGTGCGTGTGTGTGTGTTTGCATGTATTGTTTTTAATGTTGAAGACAGTAAAACAAGTCCCCAAACAGTGTAGTTACTCATGTCTCTCTTGGTTATACCAAAGTACTCATTGATAACACCTAAACTCATGGGCAAGGCTGCACTCCAACAAAATGAGAGTTGTTATTTTTCTTTAACTTTTTAAATTAACTTTCTTCATGTAATGCATTTTCATCATGTTTTCCCCTCTCCACACTCCTCTCAGATTCTTCAGCCTCCTTCTCACCAACCCTTATCTCTCTTTCTCTCTCTCTCTCTCTCTCTCTCTCTCTCTCTCTCGTATGCTCTCTCTCAAAATAAATGAATAAACACAAGCAAAAAACAAAAATTACAAAAAAAAACCAATATGATGTCAAAAATAATTCTGACCCCCAAAACATGGAGTTTGATTTGTGTTGGCCAACTACTTCTGCATATGACGCCTGCCCTGGAGTATGGTTGATATACCCCATCACACTACATTGGAGAAAACTGTTTGTTCTTTTGTCAGCAATTTTTTTTTTTAAGAATCATACTGCACTGTAAGACAATATGAATTAACTAATGCTCAGATTAACCAAATTTCCCTTAAGGAGAAGAATTGTAAAAACAAGAGATGTGGGGAGGAGGGGATGAACACTGCTGGTGTTCCTCTCTTAGTGTTATCCCTTCCTCTCATCTTAAGTGTATTCTGAGCCCTGTAATTCTGTGTGTGTAACTGGGCTGGAGGGAGTGGGGGACAGGAGCACAGCACTACTCCTCATTAGGAAATAGGAACCAGGAATGGTAAATAACTAATGCAAGCCTAGATTCAAACATAAATCTTCTTTTTTTTTTTACTTTTTTTTTATTTTCTAAGTTTTTTTTTTTATTTACATTCCAAATCATTTCCCCTTTCCCGTTTCCTCCCTCCCCGAAAGTCCCATAAGCCCCTTTCCCTCCCTCTTTTCTCCATTCAACCCCCTCTCGTTTCTCTGTCCTGGCGTTCCCCTACATCCAGTCTTTCCAGGACCAGGGGTCTAACTGCAACTAGTTTCTTGGCTATGGGTGAGACCTTATATCCACTTCCTATTCTCAGTGCTGAGACCCCAACTAGCTTGAAAATACTTAAAAAGTAAAGCAAAAGGTAAGGCTGCCTTAGGCCAGTTCCATACTTTGCCCACATCCACTTTATATCATAGAAGCTTTCGCCTGCATTTGACCTTCTCATTTATGTTTAAGACAACAGAGAGTTAGGAGATTTTTGCCTCTTTGTACCATGGCCTCACCCAATCATACAAGCCGTACTAAGACTTAGCAACTAGCTCTGTTATTTTATGTTTTGAATCTTAAGGAGGCACAACAATGATGCCTTCTTTTCCAGAAAAGATTGGTTTCCCTAGATACACTTCAAACTAGTCTTAGATTCAATACTTTCACTGAGACTTTGGGAGAAAGACTGCAGTGTGGATGATAAGCAAGTAAAGGAGGACAGAGAAGGTAGGTGGTTAAGAAAAGGTCATGTACACAGAGTCTGATCCCACAAGGAGGCTACTAGTGTAATTTGCTTACATACCTTCCTAGCTTGTAGCATATGATAGATTCAGGATGCTCACGGAGGCAACATGAATATTGTCTTCTACTGTGTAGGTTTAACAAAAGAAGAAATACAAAAACTAACCTGATTGCAGATGCACGCCCAGTGTTGCTAGGTATCTATTTAAAGTTCCCATTTTTGAGGAAATAAATCATAGGGATTACATCAGCCCACCAATGGTTGCTGAAGGCTCTTTCCAAATTCAGGGCCTTTACTTTCCATCTTCAAGAGATGGATACCTAATTATTTTTAAAAGGTATAGATATTTTTTCTTCTCTTCTCCAAGGAAACCCCAAACCTTAAGTTTCAGTCATGATAGTATCTTAGTGGTTTATTTTTTCCCATCCCTTTTATACGCCCTTTTCCCATATGGAAAAAGGAGCAAACAAGCTCTTATGTTCTACTTATACTTCTTGTAAAGTAATAAAATAGTAAGAGGAAGATATGTTAAATTTTTACAAGTTCCTTTCTATAAATTCTTAACTGCTTTCCCATGATAGGTTTTTTTCTGTTTGTTTGTTTGTTTGTTTGGCAGTGCTGAGGATTGAATGCAGAGCTTATAAAATATTTTGAGTATGCTCTCCTCCAGTTACCTCCCAAGTTAGCCTTCTGATTTGGGAAGGATCTGTGACCTAAGATTTTGTTCATCAGTTGTGAAGCCTTATACTGAGGTTAAAATGGTTAGAGAGGCCACGTCATACATTACAAATGGATGCCCCGTAACTAGGGATAAGAAACACTACTGGTAGTTGTTAAGAAGGGTTTTGCATGTTTGTTTTGTTGTTACTTGTGAGAGTTTACTGTGTGCTATCTGGTACTTTTAATATTTTTCATGTCTATTGCTCTTCAAACTATGATTCATTCTTATTACCTTTGTCTATGGTGACTCTGCATGCTTCCCTTGCAAAGTGGAATATCTGCCAAAACATAATGTAAATGCTACAGTAAAAGTCATCCTTATTTCTGATTAAAGAATGGTAAGCGTTATAAGGACTAAATTCCAGAACATGTTAGCTGTTTACACAATTTGTAATTTCCACCTGAGTTTGAACTTCCTATACCTTCCCTGCCTTTTCCATTGTTCATCTCTTCAATATATGCATACACTACATTCTTGCAAAAATTATTCCAGACTTTGCCATAGCCCACTAGTAACTGTAATCTTGTCCTGCTTATCCTTCAAGGTCCATTTCTCAAACGGTTTATTGACAGTTTAGTCTTTTCCATTTGTATTCAAGAAACTCTGATCTCTTTTCTTATAACCACCAAAGACTGTACTCTTTTTGATTTATAATTTTCTTATGAAATTAATATCTTGTTGCTTATACCATTCATGGCGGCTGTCTTCCTCTTGCTGCTATGATAAACTCCTTAAGGAGAGGGACACTAATTCATGTCTTTTTTCCTTAAAGAAAATTTACAGGTTCATTGAGGCTCAGCATATTCATTAAGGTGCTGAACTAGACTTTTGTGACTTAGCCTCAAATATGTCATTGTTTTGAATGTTCAGGATCACCTCATAGCCATGTCTATTGATTGCCTGCATTGCTGACATTTGGTAATCATAGATATTACAGAACTAAAGGCAATTTGCTGCACTCTAACTAGAGGTATTTGTCTTATAGTGCTCAGTTGTTAAAAGCATTTGCTGCTCTTGCAGAGGACTGGGTTCAGCTGATATGGTGGCTCACAACCATTTCTACCTAGGGGATGTGATGCCTCCTAATGACCTCTGTGAGCACCAGGAGCACACATGGTATACATTTATGTTGGCAAAAACCCATATGCACATGAAAAAAGGAATAAATAAGTCTTTATAAAAGATAGGAACTTCTGTTATAGAAATGACAGCAAATTCCTGCTCAAACCAATGCAATGTTTCAGCTGTTTGCATACTACCTACATTGGTTTGTCAAATCTTTTATCTACTTTCCTAACTACATTGATTTTTAACTTATTTTGTTTATAAATGAAGTAATAGCTACATTTGAAGAATCAGATTAGAGAAGACAATGGTATAAATATAGCCGAGATGATAAATCCATTGCTTTAGATGTGAATAGTTAAAACCCTCAGTTAAAATGGACAGATAAGTCTTTAGAGCAATCTCTATGGCATCTGACCATCCACTGAGACTTCCTTCGTGACATAATCAGAGCTGAAAGTTGAGACAATTTTCCTAGTTTGTAGGATGATGCAATTTGAATACCTAAGCTTGGAATGTCCAAAACCATCTGGTAAAACAGACACAGTACACATTCTGGATAATGTTTGTGCTGAAATGTATAAGATTCCCCAAAAGTATTCCTTGCTCCTGGTAAATGAATATATCATTAGTTCCAACAATTAATCACATAGCTGAACCCTCATCAAAATAACTATATTTAAAGATATATACACTAACAAGTGTTTGTTGGGATTTCTGTTTAATATAATTTAGTCATTAAGAAAGAATGACTCTCCGCCCCTGCACACCACAACTCAGGAGAATGGCTTTAACCCGCTACTCTTGATTGTTTGTCTGAACCTAAACTTACATCCATCCTCTCAGGAACTAAGAACAAGCATGTCTTCTTGCAGCTCCTATGATCCTGCTAAAACAGATGGAAGAGAGCAGGGGCTGACACAACTTATCCATGATGTTCCAGTTAAAGAAAGCACTCCCGTACCCTTCAACAGTTGCCATTGCTTTTGGCTATAAGGTTTTGCTTAATCAGAGCACTGTGACACCTGCCCAATATTGTGAATTAGAAGCAATATTAGAACCCACCTCATGCTGTTGAGGAAGAATTAAATTGGAATGTAGATCTAAACAAAAAAAAAAACATGTCAGGAAAGGATGGTTAGCATCAGCAGTGACCTTATCCTAACTGTAAATAATAAGCATGAAGGATTATTTGGTTGTGTTTTTAAAATAGGTTTCTTAAAGACAGCTCTGACTATTTTGAGACTTACCATGTAGGCCAGGTTGGCCTCAAACTCACAGAGATCTGTCTGCCTCTTCCTTCCAACTGTTGGGATTAAAGACATGCACCACCATGCCTGCCACAAAGGAATTATTTTATTGTTAAAGAAAAGTCCATAGCTAAATGTGGTCTTTCATGAAAATGATTATACAACAAAAATATTTTTATAGAATTTATGCATTTGAATTTTTTTTTCTATCTGGAATGATGGCTCAGTAGGTAAAATGAATACTGCCAAACCTAATGACCTGAGTTTGGATTTCAGTCACCCATTTAACAACCAGACTTGGTTTTCCATTTCTATAACACCATGACCTGGGAGAGCAAAGGGTTTAAGAACCTGAATGTTCACCAAACAGTCAGAGCAGGTGAATTGCTAATCGCTAGGTTAAGTAAAATGGCCTGACTCAAATAAATAATAATTATAATGAAAATTTTGTAGTTAGAGGATGGAAAGTAAGTGGAGAAAATAGCAAGGTCGACCCCCAGCCTCCCCAGGCACTCAACTCTTATACATGTGTGCATTTTGTACACCCATGCACACACACCCCTTATATAGTATCCCAACTTTGGGAATCAAAAACTTGTTAATCTTCTCAGGTCTGTTGATTTGAACAGCTGGTGTTCATTGTTAGTAGAGACCCTAACTACAAATAAAGCCAACTTTCACAAAACGGAATTGGAAAATTAAAAAATAATCAATGTACTGAGTGTACCTTAAAGTTTTAAATAAACACTTAATAATATTGTCTTATCTTAGATATTTTGATTTTTGTTTGTATCACTTGCAAAACCAACAGCACTGAGTGACCCACTGACATATGTTTGGGAAATTTTCACAAGTAATGAATTGTTGGTGGTCATCCTAGAGAAAGCAAGACAGTAAAAAAGAACTTGGAATGTATTAGTGGTGAATCATTACTAGTTAACTGGCAGTTAAGACTGTTGTGAACACCTGATACAAGTTAGATCAGTTCACTGGTCTAGGTGACGAACAAAATGGGAAGAAAACCACAATATGTTTAGCAAAAGAGCTATATTGATAAAGCACTTGAGTCATGAACATACTTGACTGAAACATACAAAGGTGGGAAGAGATGCAGTCTGTCTGAAAATAGAAATCCCAGGGCTTTTGATTTTCCAATGCTGGACTTCAAACCAATAGTTTTGTATGTTGTTTGTTAAGCACTTTACTACTAAGCTATATTCCCAACACATCTCCAAGTATAAATTCGTTAAGTTCTACTTTTGTAGGTTTCTTGACATACACTACAAAGTATATTAAATATATTTTTCTATATTAACTATTTCTAGACAATTGAAGGCATATTGGATATTATAAGCATTTAACTAAACAGTCACTAATATCATTACCATATGGATTGTTTTCAGACAGTTTTTCAGTATATAGTCCTGTCTAACCTGAAACATCTTACATAGACAGTTCATAGAGATCATGTCTCTGCCTAGCACATGTTAGGATTACAGCTCTACCCCATCATGCCAAGCTTCAGTGCTTTCTTTTTATTTTGGTTTGGTTAGCTTTATCTGAATTTGTTTTGTTTTGTTTTTATTTTTCGAGATATAACTTTTCTGCTAATTGCTTGAATATAAGTATGCACTTCCAACCTCAGTTCTGACAGTCTGATTTCAGCTTTAACTTCTGAAAAATGTACACATTTCCCATAATTCTGACATTTGGTAGGCTCTCAAAATTTTTCAAAAATGTTAAGGATGTTAGCAATCATAGCCAGGTAGATACACATCCTGTAAAAGGAGAGAACACTTGAAACACCACAAGAGAGCATGACCAATGTTCTGGAAAAATTCACTTTAAGCACATCAGATCACCCACTTTTAGACACCTCTCCCTAGATAGAGATGTAAGAGAGAATGTAAAACATTTACTCTGTCGTTCTTTCATGGTGCCACATCTATCAGTTCGCATATGCACACTAATAAGGGACTTCTATTTATTCTCCCCATTCAGGTTTTGAGAAACAGTGGGGGAAAAGGAACTTCCTTCCCATTCCATCTATCTCTAGCACATGGGATGTCGTGTTTTATTACTGCTGAGACTTATGTGAATATAATTAGCATCCCTGTGGTGTCAGACTCTAGGTAATTTCCTCATTGAACAATTTACCTCCATTTGAAGCATCGCTAATTTCATTTCCTACTTTGAGGTGCACTTTGCTTTCTGTATTCTTGAAGATCGATTAATCTGAGGTGGTGCTTAAAGGTGTCCTACTTTAAAATAAGTCTCATAACTCAGGCATCATGCGTGTCTATTGGTCATTTGATTCGTAAAGTGCAGAGACCCTCTGTTGGAGTTGAGATTTTATTTCAGTTATATTAACTTAGATGATGAGAAAGGTTAAGAGCATCAGAAGGCAGTAGTTTCCTTTCTCAGGAAGGGCCTTAGCCCTTGAATATGTTTTTTTTTTTTCACAAACTGTGACCCGAATGATACTGACTTCAGAACTAAGCTCATCCTCTGAGGGAGTGGAAGGATGGGACTGGGAGGAGAGGAGAGAGTGAGTTGTAATCCAGCTGTAAAGCAAATAAATTAACAAATTAATGGAGAAAAATACACTGACATGTCTGTTTCTTCTAGTCTGACAAAGAGGAATTACATCAAATAGACATGTTGTCAGCACTGAATAGATTCCCTCTCATAAATCAGTTGGAATAATTTTGACACAATGATCTATTCTATTATTTTTGTTAGTGTATTCTTAGTTAAATACTTTAAAGTGATTTATAGTTTATTGTTTCCATATAGTTTGCTCAAAGCAAAGTTTATATTAATGCCACCTGTTGAAGGATATACAGACAGAACAGAGTGAGCATGGAATTCACATATTTTTCTTTAGAGTAAAAATATTCTTATTAATCGATAAGCTTAATTCATACTTTATGGTATTTCTGGAAAATTTTCTATTTAGGTCTCAGAAAAGGCAAGGTTAGCCAGACAAATAAACCAGAGGTATTGTTTAACCAACATAGTTTTGAACCATACTCCATGAACTCATTCAGTCAGACCTATTGGCACACAAAAATAAATACAACCGCATTTATCTGTAGGATACATGGAATGATTTTTTCCAGTGTGTGTGTGTGTGTGTGTGTGTGTGTGTGTGTGTAGTGTGTTTATGTGCATGTGTGCATGAGTAAACCTGTTATTATGTTTTATTTAATGCAGGCATTTGCCTGTGCCACAGCACACATGTATAAGTCAGAGGACTGGTACTGACTGTTCACCCCATTTGAGACACACCCTTTGTTGTTTTGCTACTGCATATGCCAAGTTATCTGGTCCATTGACTTCTTCAGTTACCACCTCAAATTTCCCCAGAGAAGCACCAGGATTTCAAATACACACTACTGCACCGAGCTTTACATGGGCCCTGGGGATTTGAACTCAGGTCTTCATAATTCTACAGTGTCACTTTTCCAGACCTGAAAAGTTTTTGTTAGATGTGTGTGTGTGTTTGTGTTTTAATCAGTTCCTATTTTAGTGTTGTAGTTGTCCAGGCAGTAATAATGCTTTATTAAGATAATACTTTATTAAGAGGTCCAAGTTTTTGTTGTGGAATGCCCTGAAACTAACATAATATCGGTATTTGTGTGTGTGTGTGTGTGTGTGTGTGTGTGTGTGTGTGTGCACGCACTTATCACACACTATACTTTATTTCTACATATTATTGAGGACTGTTTCTGCTCTTCAATATTGTTATTTTTCTGGACATTATTTAAAAAGATGGATCAATATTCAAAACTGAAAGCCATTATTCATTTTACAAACATAATTATAAATTCAAATATTTCAATGGCTTAGCAAAAACAAACAAACAAACAAAACAAAACAACTACCATGAAACTTTCTTCTCAAATCATCAGGATGTTTCCCTAGCATCATGCCAGAAAGAGTAACTCCTAGAACATCCAGGTTTTCTGCCCTGGTCATTCTTCGTGGGTTAGGCTCATGCTCCAATGACCTTTTGCAATCAATCACATTGTCTTCAGTCTTGTAGGAATACTAGTTGGTTCTAGAAGAGAATATCAACAAATCAAAGAAAAAAACCTACGTTCTTCATTGTCTTGTTTTGATTCAGAAAGATAAAATTAAAATTGGTAAAATATGTCCATAATTACATAGCAATACATTCAAAAATAAAAATTAATAAAACAAGAAAAGGAAAGTATACGGTGTCAAGAAGTGTGTGGTGCTCTGGCACCAGCCTAGCTTTCAACCCTCAATTCTAAGCATTAGAGTGCAGAGAGCCAAATATACTCAGAACCTCTTCTTGTAAGATGTACTGAAACATGATCAAACTGAATGTATCATAACCAGCATTACTTGACTTTCAACTACCAACCTGTAGGTCAGACCAGACATATAGGAGTCACCTCCAAATCCTTCTAACCCCCATTCTCCAGATCCCACATGTCAGAAAGATTAGGCAGTTTGTCTTTAAGATGAGAGTGACATGTTTTTATCATCACCACTTTAATTCAGAGCAACATCATCTCTCATCTGCATTCGCCCCTCAATTCTGACAGCTCCCTTTTAGCCATACCTGTCATTCTCCAGTGTGGTTAAGATTCATCAGCCACACTTCTGCTTCCAAACAGAGCCATATTCCCATTGTATCTTCAGTGGCTACTCCTGTTCTAACTCTCTAGTTCTGCTGGTTTTTTTCCTCAACTCTATATCAGTATAGCTTATCTTTCTTATTATTAGTTAAATTTGCTCTTCCCCTATTTCATTTCTATGTAGCACATGTTCCCTCCACCTCCATCTCTTTCTTATCTCTCCTCCACTTCTATCATATTCCTTTCTGCTATAGGTCCTCTCCCCTCATTTGTGCCTCATACCTTACTGTTTTTACTGTGACCCACTGATTTTTAACTAGAAAGCACCCCTGTGGTTGCAGGTTCATTACCCACTGGAGTTTAGTAGACTCACTCTTTGGTACACTCTGAGGGAGATAACTTTACCTGCTCAATAATCCATCAGTTTATCAATAGTTTAGCAGAGTAGGTCAGTGTCCCATAAGTCCCTACTAGATTCAAAATTATCTATTGACATGCCCAGTCTTCTTCCAACTCAGTGTGGTTGAGGCTGCTGTGAGCTTATGATTGCAAAGACTGTGTCCTGGCCTAAAGATAGCATTTTGCTATCTCCCTATCTTCTAGATCATGAATTGCCTTAATTATTTCTTCTTGTAGTGTTAAAAGTATCCTGTTAAGAGTTGAGCATTCAACCAACATTTTAGTCTACAATCTTGAGCAGCCATGAGTCTCCACATTCACTGTCATTCACTGCAATGAGAAGCTTCTGTGTGTCAGGGTGAAAGAGATGCATTTGTCTATAGATCTAAACATAATCATCTACACTGCCATATCATTTAGGCAAACAACAGGGGTGAAGCCCCTCAAGATCTATTACACCCCAAGAATCATTTTTAACCAAGTTTAAAATAGCAGGCATGCATGCGTCCCCTCTTTGAGGTGGGCCTCAAATACAATCTAAAGTCTTTCGGTCACCCCAAAACAGTTGTGCAGCTGTTGTACAATCAAGCTCCTCTTGCCTGATAAGTTGCCACTATAGTTCCTAGGGTTCATGACTGCCTGCATAACACCTCTAGGTTCTATGGGAGTTAACCAACAGGAAAGACATTTTTACTTTAGTTCCAGTCTAGGATAGCTTACCTTTCAAATTTCATGCAATGAATCATTTCTTCAGGTACAAGCTTTACCTACATCCCAAGAGTGAGTAATCACAAACATTAGAGACCATTTCATTTTCACCTGTTCAGCTTGCAATCATTTCTATGATAATCACTTGGCATATTAGAATATACTTTCCAAGAGGGTGAGGACCATATCTGTATTCAGGTCATCACTGTCAATACTGTTCAGATAACATTTATCCATAATGATGAATAAATAGTACACAAAGAGAAGAGTGATAGACAGCAGATGGTTGTTGCCATTTTACGTTTATGTACTAGAGACTCAGAGATGACTGTGAAACCATGCTTTCTTTGAGTTCTGATATTTTCTCCGTGAGTTCATATTTTGGACCTTGGACCATGCTCTTCATGGATCCATATAACTCCAGATTAAACGTGATTTTTCTTTTTCCAGTGTTGTATTTTCCTAAGTAGCTATACCAGCAAATCTTCCTGAGAGTCTCAGGAGTACAATCTATTTTAGGCATGCCCATCATACCTCTTATAAGTAGAATAAGTATTTTTAATATTAGTCCCTGTAGTCATTGATAAGAGATGTCCATGGGAGCTACCACGAAGAAGCAAATGATCTCTTTTCATCTTTTAACATTCTGTTTTCTCATCGTTTAAAATGCTCTTTTGATTTTCTCAAAATGACTGCTCTTTTATTCTCCTCAGGAAAATTTATAATAATTGCATCTGAATTGTGTTCTTCCAGTCTTTAAAGATGACTGCCACTCCACCTTGTTTGCTTTTGTGTCCATTCATTAAAGATTGCTAATATGTGCTAATCACATGATAAATGCTACTCAAGTGATTACATCATTCAGCATTAACCCAATGGAGAAAACAGTATTAACATTTATCTAGATTAGATAAATAAAGGAGAACACAGTTTAGAGACATCAGTGTCTTGCAGTTATTTCTAGGTGTTTGAAAAGATCCATTCATAATAGATCTTCAGTATGTACTTATCTAATCATTTATTAGATCACTACAATTATTTTGGATGGATGTGAGAGTATTTTGTGATGTTGTTTGCTGAACTTCATTCTTTCAGTCCTAACTAGAAAACCTTCCTGAAGGTGATGGACAGATAAGAGGATTAATTAATAGAAGGAAGTCTGTGTTTGGAGATATTTTTGGAGACAAAGGAATTTTCTAAGACTTGATCGAATTATTGGCTACTTTGGGAATCTTTTGGTTATTGAAACATACTTTTCTCTTTTCATTATATTTAACTTGAATATTACTCTTACAGTAAGAGCAAAGAAAAGGAAGAGAAATCCGCAAAGCTCCCTCTGCCCCACACAATGTGTGTGTGTGTGTGTGTGTGTGCGTGTGCGTGTGCGTGTGTGTGTGTGTTCTCTTGTAAACCTCCAGCCTTGCAGATAGTCATGCAGTAGTACATCCAGTAGTACATCTGCACTGTGTTTATGGTGCTATTGCTTTACCTGTCTTTAACCTAGAAACTTCCCCTAGACTATTTCCCTCTGGTTTGTCTTCTACCCTAGGGAAACTATCAGATTCCCGCTGGCAACCAGCCCTCCTCCACAGTTCCCTTGGAGTCACCTCTCGAAGCTGCCCCAGAATAATGACTCTTAATGTCCCGGGGTGCACACGTGGGGAGGAGGTGGGGGTGGAGGTGTCATGTACTATATGGGTCAAGAGGGGAAGCTTGACCTGGCTACAGTGGGGACTAAAAGCCCGCAGCTGGATTCCTGCAGCGCCAAGCTAGCTGCTAACCCTGTGAATGTGAATCTGGTCGCTGCTCTCACCAGAGACCTGCTGGACCACCAGCCCAGGTCTATGATCTGTGAGCTTTTCCATCCTGCAGGCACCATAGGCACTTGGAGGTCCTCTGCGTGGAAGCAGGGAGTTAGCAGAGGGTGAGGTCCTGAACTTAAGAATTGAGGCAGTCTTGTCTAAGGGTTAGAAACATTGCTTTAAAAACACAACTCACTTTCCATCCTTCTCCACAGGAATGACCTTGGACATGTTCCTCCGATTTGTTGTGCTAGTTTCTAAATCCATAAAATGGGGTCACTAAGGAGTCAACTTCGAGCTAATGTTGCTTTAAGCACGGCTTTCTGCACACGGTAGGCACTCTCCGTAAATGACAGGGCTTAGTAGTAGATTTAGGTTGAATACTGGGGTCCAGGACCCAGTGTTGAGTTCTGCCTTTCAACCTCTTCACCAAAGAGTGCCGGGGTAGTTGAAGCACCTGCTCTGCTCCCTCCCCTTCTCCAGGATAAACCAGGGAACACGACTCCAGGGCATCCCAGTCCGGGTGCTCTCGGCTTCCTCTTCACCCCGCACCCCACGCGCACCCGGAGAAGAGGAAATTATTTTTCCTATGAAATGAGTCTGAATCTGGTGTCCGTGTTGAACCTGGAGCAGAAGGGAAGGGGGCAGCCTTGGGTCCCCTCGGGCTAGGAAAGGGAAGAGGGGAAATTGTGGTGTGTATATAGGTGGCTCGGTGCTCAGACAGTCTCGGGGTTCCTTCACTGTGCCTGCCTTCCGTGAGCCACTTGGTTTGGACGCAGAGGTGCAGCTTCAGCTGGCCAGAGAGGAGTGGCAGGGGTGCAGCTCTGTTGGGCCAGAGTAGTGGGCGGCGAGCTCCTGCTGGTGAGGTAAGGAGTGGTGGGTGGCAAGGACTGTGATCGCACGTGTCTCGTGCGTGTGTGTGTGTGTGTGTGTGTGTGTGTGTGTGTGTGTGTGTGTGTGCCGTGCGCGTGCGTCCGCGAGGCGTGGGGGGCCAGAGGAGCGCATCCCACCCCGCCACCCGCCCTCGCGCTGGGTGCCTTTTGGCCCCGCACCTGTGCTGGAACGCCTGTCACTCTTTGTCCCTCATTCCCCCATCCCTTTTGTCCCTCAGTCACACACACCTCATCCTGACCACTTATAATTTCCCAGTGCAGAGTCAGATCCAAACCCAGAGAAGCCTTTGCCTGACTGCTCCCTCGCCCCCTCCCCCTCCTGCTATAAATAGCTGGACTTGCGGGTCAGGAGCGTCACAGCGCCAGAAACCAGGACCCCGAGGTTTTCTTCCCAGGGAACAGGGGGCAAAGGGGGAGAAGGAGGAAGAGAAAGAAATTACTCGTGAGTAGTGAAGAAATAGCTCGCCCCTTGACTCCTAGGCAAACCGAGCATCTTTGAATTCCTGCATCCTTCCCCTTTCTTCTCAAAGCTATTCCGATTCTTTCATATTCACAGTCCACTCCCCACCCCACCCCCCCTCGCTCAAAATCCAACGTTTGCTCAGCACTCCTCCCATTGGTTTTTATTCTCCTCCTTGGACTCTGGTTCCCACTGCTCCCCTCCCCACCCTAGCGCTCCCACCCCACCCCCACCACCTCCGCTTGTCCCAGGCAGGGGATTGCTATTCTTAAGGAAATAAAGTTCAACTCCTTGCCCCTTTCAACCGGCTTAGATCCGGATAAGTGGGGTTTCAGGAACCCCACTCCTCCCTTACACCCTACTCCTATTTTTCTCTTTAATATTTAAGGACACACACACACACACACACACACACACACACACACACACACACACTCTACAGTCCCACCACTTTGTGAGATGCGACTACCTCCTAGAACAGAAACTTACCAGACGCTCTGGTTGCTTTTGTCTTAAAGAAAAAAAATAAACCAACGAAGATTTTACTCTGGATGCATTTCTGGGGTAGTAGTTTAATATTATTCAAACATGTACATAATACACATATATATGCTTCTTTTCCTTTTTCCCCTTTAATTTTTTTAAACAAGGAAATCTCGGTCCCCGGTAGCCGCCGCTGCCCCTTTGATGTTTTGGTACGCCGTGCGCATGCGCTCCACATTAGAATTACTGCACTGGGCAGACTAAGTTGGATCTCCTCTCTTCAGTGAATCCCTCAATCCCACCAAAAACTAAAGGGATGTGGAGAGTCCGGAAAAGGGGCTACTTTGGGATTTGGTCATTTCCCTTAATAATCGCCGCTGTCTGTGCTCAGAGGTAAGTGTTGCTTTCCTTTCTCACTTGTCAGGGCTGTCTGCATACCTCTATGAGCAGGGTTGTTGAAGATGCCGTGTTGTCTTCTTTATTCATTCCTGGTTATTGTCATTTTTTTTCTTTAGTGTCAATGACCCTAGTAATATGTCGCTGGTTAAAGAGACGGTGGACAGACTGTTGAAAGGCTATGACATTCGTCTGAGACCAGATTTTGGAGGTAATGTTATTGCCTTGCAAATAAGAAACAGCCCAGCTCCAGCCGAAGCTGTCTTTTGGGTTTTGTGTGTTCTCTCTTTCCTCTCCTTAGTTGTGGGTGCATGTGGTGTATGGAATGTTTCCCTATTTTACCTTGCTGACGAACAGATCCAAACTTAAGCCAGTTGGTTTCTGTCCAGCACTTGAGAGGTCTTTCAAGAAGACCCCTTTAGAGTGTGATCAGACTTCGTAACCGCTCTCCTTCTCCTTCACCGTGATACATCTTTGTTTCCAGTCTGAGGTTTCTTGAGATATAAGCCTCTTAAGTTTAGTTAACGGTGTGCTCAGCTGGGGCTGTCTTATAATGTGAGTATTTTTGAGGACACAGTGTGCAGGCGGTTGGCTGAGAGGTAGCCTCAACTCTCTGTGCCCACCTACTTTAGAAGAGTTCTAGCCATGGTTTAAAGTGGCTCATGTCGGGATTCCATCCAGCCCTCAAGAATCCATTCCTCATCAGGAATGGCATAGGGGAGAAGGGGGATTGAAAATAAAGACAGCAGAGGAAAAAGGGTCTCTTTCCCGGGAGTCCCAGATATGCTAGTGTGGCCATTTAATTTTGCTCAGACTCTTAATGGAACTCAAAGAGTTAAAACCTACACACAGAAGTGGGTGGGGAAAAGAAGAAGGAGGGGGTTTCAATGCAATATACACAAATCCCTAGGACTAAAACTCTCTTGTGATGCTGCGAGTTGTAGGAATTCACATGCTGAGACATCAACATGTGTAGACACAGCTGGCAACATTGTCTGACCAGCACATGTGTGCATATTCCTAGAAGAGTATCCCCACATTCCTACTGCAAAGATGTACGAAAATAATGAATATGTGGGTTAACTCTACAGAGGGAGTTTCTTTAGTGTTCCAGTGACAACTCTTGGTGTTAATGACTAAGTTCTGAGAAGTCACGTGGCTGACCATCTTGGTTTGCAGGTCCCCCTGTGGCCGTAGGAATGAACATTGATATTGCCAGCATTGATATGGTTTCTGAGGTCAATATGGTGAGTATTAATGCTCATAGATATGTCTCTGTAATGGGGACTGTGTGGGGGTTGTGCAGTCACTGGGGGTGGGGTATGCTTGAATATATGTATAATGTGGGGACAGGAGAAGGTTATATCGATCTGGAATTCATGGGATGTGTAATTACAGAACAACTCCTTTTTTTTTTTTGCACTTTTTCCAATTTGGAAAATTGAGTGAGTAAAGTACCTCACAGTTCACTTGTAAAGGCAGCAACTGTGTAAAGACACTTGCTGGAGGGCCCCTGCAGAAGCTACGGCTCTGACAGCTTCTTGGAAGCCTCAGTTTGTCGAGTTACAGTTCTGTGTTTGGGGATCAGTCATGGTAAAAGGAGAATTTGAGTGTGACAAAAAAACTTACCAGGAAGTTTATCTTACAAACCAAACTATCACAGAGCACTAAGTAATTAGTCCTGGGGTGTCGATGCCCACTTGTTGCTTTAGGAAACTGCCTCCTAGTACTTAATGACATTTGACATCTCTGCCCCTCACTACCTTCCATTCCTTTAACCCCTTCCAGTGAGATAAAATAAAAACTGGCCAGTCTCTATCTAAAAAGGCAAGCATAATACCAACTGTACTTTCTTACTGCTCCTGCGACACTAATCATTATGTGTACCAAGCACATACAATTTATTGACAGCCACACTCAGTCTTTGGACAAAGAATAAGAACTGAGAGAGAGGGGGGTGTGGGAAGAACCCTTGTTCTCCAACAGGGAAGCACTTTTGGGGGGGTATGCTTCATGCAGGAGTGCCCCCTGCTGCCCACGTTGGAACACTGCAGACATACATGACAAGGACAAGTGGCCCAGACTACCCCACTTAACTCAGGGACATTTCTCCTGTAAACTCTCTCTTCTCTTCTCTTCTCTTCTCTTCTCTTCTCTTCTCTTCTCTTCTCTTCTCTTCTCTTCTCTTCTCTTCTCTTCTCTTCTTCTTCTTCTTCTTCTTCTTCTTCTTCTTCTTCTTCTTCTTCTTCTTCTTCTTCTTCTTCCTCTCTCTCTCTCTCTCTCTTTCTCTCCCCCCTCCATCCCTCCTTCCCTCCCTCTCTCCCTCCCTCCTTCTTTCCTTTCCCTCTCCCTCCCTCCATCCCTCTCTCCTTCTTCCCTCTCCCTCTCCTTCCCTTTTTCCCTCTTTCCCTCTCTCCCTCCCTCCCTCTGTTTGCCTCCCTCTTTCCTCTCCTTTTCCCAGAAGTCTACCTAGATAAACTGAACCTTAATATTTCAGTATTCCTTTCTGATCTGATAGCACATAGCCCATTTCAGATTGTTCTATGATATCCTCCTGTCATCCTGTCTTGAGAGTGGACAGATGAAGGAGATGAAGTGTGTAAGCTTTTATACAAACACTTCTAAACCAGCCATTGGGACATAAAATTTAGGCCACACTAATTAACTCAAGAAATTTCAAGTATTAGGATTTAGCCTGGTTCTCACCTCACTTTAACAGAAGTTCTCATATTCCCAGAATTCAACGTGACAACCACCATATCAGTTACAGATGCTGGGCAGTAACAATCTAAAGGCACCATAAGATTGTGACCATTTTATAGAAACTCAAGGAGGGTGGTGGTAATCAATTAGTTCAGCAGTGGTTTAATAACAGAAATTTTATAATCTTATAATTGGAAATGTTTTTATTTTATGATACACAAACACAGAAGAAAAATAATATTGGATAACTCAGAAAGACACAGTAGGAAATTCCCCTGAATAAATAGAGAATGCGTTTATTAAGAAATTAATTTCTCAGATATGCAAATACTTTACTTTTGTGAAATTTGAGAAGTCATCCATCGGTTTACATGTCTGAACTTCAACATAAAAATAGAAAATGTCCTAATCTGGGTACCTCTACAATCCCAGGTACTTGGTTCTAAATTGAATTTCTAATGTCAAAGTTATATAGAAATCAATTACGGTTTTGTATTTTCTACATGTGCTTGGTCAGACTCATATCTCATTTATTTTTTTTTAATTTTTTCTCATCTTCTCCAAAAAGCTTTATTTTATTAATTTCTTTTTTAAAGGCATCACAAAATATTTCATAGAAAAGTATTTATGAGATAAAGCAATGCTCACAAAATAACCCCAGGTTATTACAGTAGGTTGGAAAGGACTTGGGGGTATTATATCCTTACATGGCTTAGAGTGGTAAACCTTTTGTTCTCTTCAGGAACTTCAACTGACATTTTTGCCCTGCATGCACCATTTTGGAGAGGGATCAGAGGTGGACACAATGCCAAGACCTGCTAGTCAAAATATAGATCCAGCTGAGGCAGGGTGTAATCACTTTGAGCTATTTACTGTTGCAGAGAAGTCATGGGATGTCAAAAGTGCAAAAATAAATGTCAGCTTGTAAATGGGACAACAGTGTAGCATTAATGATTTGAAGCAGGTGTGAAAATTTTCAAGCCAGACTCCTTTCTTAGCTTAATGCTGACACCAGTGCATTTGTCCAGCCACACTTTGGACTGCCAGTCTTACAGACCTAAAATTAATCCTCCAAAAACTGTTTTGTAACACATATGACTACTGTCTTGCTTCAAAATTTGGTTATTTGCTTGGAAGCAACAGATGAGTTAGGCCCCCATTGGTAACTCACTATAAGATTTGTGTAGATTGTACAAAGGCCTACCAGGGTTAGGCTATTTGGATTATATTTATTCTCTAAAGAATGTTTTTTAACTATTTAAGTGAACTCTCAAGGCTGATTAATACCCACGTTTGCTCAATGTGTCTTGCGAACTATTGTCTCTGGTAGCTGTAACTTTTTATCACTGTGCATCTGCCTTTCAAGAATGACATTCCCCAGACCATTCACATACTCGAACTGCAGCAATATAGGTGTGTATTGATGGGATTTTTTTTAAAAAAGAACATACGATACTTGTATAAAGATCCAGAGCTGGATCAGGGGTGGTCAGCGCCAGCTCCATTTCTTGGTCACACTGAAGTTATTCATAGTCGAAAAGGTCTATTTCCTTACGTGTCAAAGGAGAATATAGTTCTTTTTCTACTACCCTACTTAACTACCAGGATTAATAAAATGACATTAGTTGCATTTAACTTAATGAGGGGTAAAAACAGGGCAAACATTCATTGTACCCAGCATCCATTCCTGCTGCTGTGTTCATTTTTAATAGCCATGCACTCCCTTAGGTCTCCATTTCTTCCTGGTTGAACTGTACAGAATATGCATTAAGAGACTTCCACCTACAGGTTACATGTAACTCTAGTTACAGTCGTTTGTTATGGTAATTGTTGAATACATAAAAGTTTCAGGAAAACTTTGAAATATAGGAAAATCTGAAAGAAGTCCAAAATTTCTACACAGTGTGTCATTCTGAGTTCTTCAGAAGGTGGTGACAGTGTGGCAGGCTCTCCTCGTGAATGACCCTCATCCAATGGAAGATCTTTGGACACCATGCTCTCAGTCAGAACGCTGCTAAGCAGGAAGCTTGGCACTAGAATGAAATATTTTTAGATGTCTTGGTTAAATTGGCAGGAATCTTTTTTGTTAAGATTCTTTGATGAAAAGTGCATTTTACGATTCAAATTTGGCTCTGAGAATTATGGACCAAAATAGCTTTTCTTCATTTGAGGCAGATTCTTCATTTTTGAAATGGCACATTTGCCAACCAACTGAAGCAATATTTCACTTTTCAGGAAAGAGTTCTAGTAAACACATTCACAAAATTACCTTTTTTTATGGAATTGCAAATGGAGAGAAGTAATGCTTTAAAAATATACAGATGTTTCTTGTATCACCAGCTGCACAGCTTAAAATTCCATTCAAGGAATAGTTATTTAGCAGTTACTATAAGCAAAATACGTGTAAAGTCTAATGGACATAGCAACAAAGGATACCACCCTACCTCTGCTCTCATGCAACTTTATATATATTGAAGTGTGCATTAACCTTCAACTCTGCCTCAGGTTCTGACATTTGCTTAACCTACATATTATTTTTTCTTTTGTGTCTTTGTTGAGCAGGCAAGCAGGTGCCTGGTGGTCTCTGTCTTTTATCAGTCTTTCGATGCTTAATTTCAATGCTCATTTAGTGTTTGGTATGTCAAGTTGGCTTATTTGCTACCGAGTTTGTCTGTCTGCTTCTATAATATTGATGAGTTACATCAAACAAGTAATATTGTCTCTGATAGCATGTGAAGCTTCCAGCACTGAAAGAATTCATTATCATAACAGAAATTTGCTATTAACTGTCTACAATCTATAATGCCTATGTGGAGAAATACAGCACAGCTTCATATCATAGGGATTAATTTGAAGGCATGCGCCATTTAAAATAAGGTAGACTGAATCCCAATGTCAAGTTGTAACTACTTTGAAGGATAGAACATTATAAAAATATAAAATAATGGTGAGCTACATAGCTGATGTCCAAATGGAGACTAGAAATCTGTGGATGGGTGTTCCAATCAGAAAATAAAACTGATGTAGATGAGAATATGCACTGGGGAAAGAAATGGTATCAATTTGTTAGTAGCTTGAAAAAGCTGGTGTGATCCTAGGGAGAAGAGTCAACAGTTGGCAATGTAGCCAGAGGCAGTGATCAGATTATATAGATGTGTGTGTGTGTGTGTGTGTGTGTGTGTGTATATGTATTTTTGAGTGTGTGTCTGCCTGTCCATCCATCCATCTGCCTGCCTGCCTGCCTGCCTACCTTACTAACAAGCTGCTATCTCTCTAAGAGCTTGCAAAAATCTAAACAGAATCATACAGTGTGACTGAAGCTCTAGAAGTTGGTTTTGAAATTTAGGAGGTGAACAGGAGTGGAACAAAGTCTAAGCTCAGGAGAAGACAAGAAAGTTAAGTACAAAGGTGAGGGAGCATTGGTGAGTTAAGACATGAGTGTAATGACTGTAATAAAACCCACACACTTACAGATCAGGAGTGATACACTTTAGACAAATCCCAAGATTTTGATGGTGTCATTTATTGCTCTGGAGAGGATCAGAATGGCGGTGAAAGTTGGAAGGATGACGTATTAACTGATGGCGTGTTAGACTTGAACATTGCTGCTTTTGAGTTTTCTCTATGTATGTAGCCTTCAAATGGGGGTAACTAGTAAGCAATTGAAAAATGGACGCCTACAGCCGAGAAAGAAGACGTGTCAGGTAAGTGTATGAAGAGAAAATTTAAAAGGAATTAAAAGATAGCTAAAAATGGAGGTCTTATGAGCACTGTAGTTTTTGTGGCAGAAAACAAAAAGGAGCCAAGAAAAGAGAATGATGGGAAGCTAAGGTACAGCGAAGAAGTAAATGATATAAGAGCCTTCAGCTAATGTCTTACAAGTTGATGCTCATGAGAGTTTGGATGAGAAACAAGAGGTCCATCAAGTTCCGTGCTATAGAATCACTTTAAAGAAGTCATGAGAGTTGTTTCTCAGTCACAGTAATGGGAATATATCAACGGAGAACAATAAGAAATTGTTTAGTGGTTGGAGGCCAACTATATTTTTGAGGAGAAGAAATTTGATTAAGAAGTAGCCATATTCACTTTAGAGAAGAAATACCCTTCAGGAGGAAGTAGGTGGGAGATTCAATGAACAATATAGGACAGTGTGAGAAGGTAAAAGATTTCTTTACCGCAGACTTTCACGTTCTCTGTACCAGAAGAAACATTATCTTGTCAGAAGTGACAACATGGCTGTTGTGGGATACATAGGGAACTCTTTAGGCTAACAGGTTGGATTAGCTCTAAACAGATTATTCATAGAAACTCGTATACTGCATATTGGCAAATTACTCTCTTCTTTCACTTCCTCCTTCTTCCACACTTCCTCATTACATGTTTCCCCAATTTCCTCCTTCTTCCTTGCTTTCCACTTCTTAATATTCATCTTCTTTTTCTTCACCAACTTTTTTCTCCTCTGCCTTTTCTCTTTCCTCTTTCCGTTCCTCTTCCTCTTATTCGCATGCTTTTGTACACTTCTTCCTTCCACGTTGTTTTCCTTCTTTCCTGTTGTCTTCTTTCTCCTCTTCCTCCACCTTCTTCACCTGTGCAGTGTTCAGCAGCCACTATCATCATCACCATCATTAATATGATAAAAGAGTTACAGCTACTGTTTACTGGGTTCTTATGCCGTCATTGTGTTGTGTTATTTCTCATTATCTCATTATCAAAACTCCTCTAAAAACTGAGATCGTTACAATCAACTTATTTATGAGAAAACAAGCCTGAAGTGCAGAGATGAAGAATGACTTTTTCAGGGTCACACAGGCAGCAAATAATCACCTTCACATCTCTCAATCTTAACATTTCATTTAAACTGTACTTTTAACATGGGAAAGTCTACCTATGATCATTTCCTTTCTGCCAGGATATTAATTGTACGATTTTGTTTTTAATTCATCTGAGGTGGTGCTGGTGGTGATGGTGGTGGTGTTGACAGTGGTATGTGGTGTGATGTAGTGTGTGGTGTGTGTGTGTGTGTGTGTGTGTGTAAGAAATTAGTGGATGTATTAGATGAGCCAATCATTTATAAGATGTTACTATCAGTCCTTATCCTAGTTTTAAAACACCTCAATTTTAAACAAGTGATTCCTTTAGTCAGATACTTTATCCAGTGTGTATCAAGATTTGTCTAAAATCTCAAGTAGTTGAGGAAGCTGATTGTGTGATTAATTTCTTTCATTGCTAATGAGTATCAGTCATTGTCAAGTCTAATTTTATTGTGATGCTTCAGCAATGCCAATCAAGTGATCATAAAGATTACTAATTTATGATGAATAATCGTCACCAAAGTTGCAGATTTAATTTTCAACAGCTTTAAACTGTTTTAAAGAAGTTAAACTGTGGGGAGGCGCTGCAGGAAAACACTATCACAAGCATGGGAATCTTAAATTTTTCATGTGTTTTTGAACAGCCATTCCAATTAATAATTCTGATTTTCAGTTCTCTCTCAGAGTACATCATCTGTTATTACCCTTACTGGGTACTCAGCAAAGCTTTACTTGAATGGGAGGTGAATTAAAGATCTGACTACTGGCTTACTGAAAGTAGATGGGGGCCCTCTTCAGTGTCATAATTTAGAGATACATCATATGTGTTTTATTTTCTTCTAACCCATTGCACAATGACAGAATACCTACAAGAGTATAAATTAGAGAAAAATTCTTTGTGGGAGGAAGCATTCATTTGAACAAGGGCACTTTCTCATTTTGGACTCATTTAAACTATCTGAACTCTGGCACTGCTCGTATTTGGGGTCAACCATCACGTTATTGTAGAGGGCTACTGCATGTACCATAAGGTGTTCAACAGCCCCTCTTATTACTACTTATTAAATGCAAATGACAGCCATTAAACAATGGAAATCAAACGATGCCTCTAAGAATGACTGATGTTGAGATCAGCATGCTTTTTCCTCCCAGCAAGTAAGGAAGAGCACTATTCCTGAGCCATGGTTTTCTGTATTCAATGGCAGATCTCATTTTAATTCAAGAGTCTATTGTGGGTAAACGATTTAAGAATACGAAAAAAAAATCTGTTTTCTTGTTAATTCTTTAAAATTGTTTCTATTTGGGTTTATTAAATTTGAATTCTTGGTCTTATTCACAGTTTGTACAACACTCTTAGTTATTTTATAGTATTATACTGTGCATTTTAATTTTATAGGGCATTTTAATTTGCATTTATGTGCATTTGAATTTCAAAATTTACAATTATAGTAACAAAAATTCATAACATCACTGTCACCAAGGCAAACTGGTGTTTGCATTCTTTCTTTTTGATTTTTTTATTGGTTGTTTTATTTCATTTCAAGTGTTGTCCCCCTTCCCGGTTTCCCCTCTGCAAAGCCCCCCTCCCATCCTTCTTCCTCTCACTTCTACGAGGGTGCTCCCCGTCCCACCCCCCACTCACTCCTGCCTCACACCACTCTAGCATCTCCCTATGCTGGGGCACAGAACCTCCACAGGACCAAAAGCCTCCCCTCCCATAGATGCCCAACAAGGCTATCCTCTGCCACATATTTAGCTGGAGTCATGGGTCCCTCCATGTGTACTCTTTGTTTGGTTGTTTAGTTCCTGGGAGCTCTGGGGGATCTAGTTAGTTAATATTGTTGTTCTTCCTATGAGGTTTCCCTGAATTCATTCTATAATTTGTATGATGTAGAAACATATGAACATAATGATCATTTACTCGTTACTCATTGCCTACTATTAAGAAAGAAATCTGTTTTATCTATTTTATAGAAACTTACAATTATGGTAAGTGACTAAAAAAATAAAGGAGCACATAATGTGTTTTTCTCTTTTATTAATAATGATATGCAAAATATGCAAAAGAGAGAACTATATTAAAGTATCAATATTACCTTTACTCATATCTACACAGCTACGATAGTCTGAGTTTTTATAAAATTATCACATTTTGGGTGACGAAAACATGCCCTAAAACTTAATATTAAAGAAGAAAACATTAATATTTATGAATTTTAAAAGTTATAAAACAAAAATGCATCTTATTTGCCAAATATTTACTATACTACATTACTTTATCATGTTGTATGTTACTCAAGGAGATAAATGGGTTGTCGCAATCTATATGGATAAGACTGGAGATGTGTTTGCCTGTTGACTTTTGATGACAGTTTTGTTAATGTGCTTTAGGCGTTTCTATTGCCAGCTCTCATTTCCTTGCTCTGTAAGTTGGCACCCAGTGTCCATTTCCCTGCCAAGAGGTCTTCACTATAAAGCAATTCTCAGGCAATTGAAGATGAAATAAATTTCCTTCTAACACAACAGCAACAATTAAATTAATGAAGTTTTAAAGGTGGATCAATGTATGTCTTAGAAAAGGGATATGTGAGTGAGTCAGAGTGGAAGACTAGAGATTGCAAGTACAGCAGAAGTCTGACTATCCTCAGATGTGCAACCAGTGAGGGCTGAATTTGTTGGAGGTATAGAGAAAGCACTGTCATTGTAGCCTTCTGGAAAATATTCATTAAGTGCTAACTGAAGAGTCACCTTATTAGGTAGGATATATAGTAGGTATTGAAGTAGATTTTACATTAGGGTTAAGTCTTTCTCTACTATATAGAATTCATCATTATCGCGGAAGTTGAAACTGAGAGGAAGGCAGAGATGAGACTGATTCAGATGATGAGATAGGAGTGCGACTATGCAGTGAACAATGAACTGTTGAGGGTTTACCTGTGCTGTGATTCTTGAGTTTTTCTATGTTAGCATTCATGTCTTCTGAGTCTGTGCCCAGAACCCGATTTAGTAAACATGAAGCAGAACTCCGCATGTCAAAGTGCTCTCAGGAATCATAGACTCACATATTGTCAGAGGATATTCTTTTAGAAACACTGGTTTATAGTGAGATTAGAAGTGAATTTGATTTTTCACCATTAAAGGAAATGGGAACTAACTGCCTAGTCTCTAACTATGATAAAGGCTTTGGCAACAAGGTGTAGTGCTCTTACCAGAAGACCTGATTTCAATTCCCATATCAAGTAGCTCGCTATTGACTGTAGCTCCAAGCCTAGACCATCTAATGCCTCTGGGCCCCTCTGGCACTTATGGATGTGACATATCAACACATAGACACACATACCACATTATCTTATATTTAAACAGTGTAAGGCCTAGCTGTTTGAGCGCCTGAAAAATTAGTAATTCAACATCAAATTTGTTCAAGACTAATAATCAAAAACATTTTAACATGTCTGCCTGTAAGTTTTTACATCACAGTTGCATTCCTCAGTTCTGCATTGCTGTGACAGAACACGTGAAAGAAGCAAGAGAGCTTTATTTTGGCTCTTGGTTTCAGGCGGTTTAGTCCACTGTCATTGGACTTTGATGTCTGGATCCTCTAGTGGCCCAGCATTCCATGGCTAGAGAAGAGGATAGAAAACTTCAATTCACCTCACAGCATCTGATCAGGCCCTACCTAATCTCCCTATTAAGGCCACACCTCTAAAGACCAATCTTCCCTCTAGACCTCTTGAAGGCTCCACCACCTCCAGTTGCCAACTTTTACTGGAGAGTGGAATAGACAAATCCAGTTTGTAATTGTGTATCTCATAATTATTAATGTGTAAATATTATATTGATTCTATATCTATTATAAATATATTTGTAAATTTTTATATAACACTTTGTATTATTATCTAACAGTATTATAAAATCACTGTTATATATTAGTATGTACAGTTTACATATTGACATGCAATGAATTATGTCACTTTAAATCTGCTAATTAATAGCTTTTGACCCATCACTCCATTTGATAGGAAGAATTGACTGTTGATAATTATTATAACTTTTAATCTTCTGTAATAAAAAGTTTAAAACTCCATTTTAAAATGCCAGTTTCTTGTTTATGCATTTTCTGTGAAATCTATCCCTAATATTTATTTTCTAAAAGTATTACAATTTTATAAGTGGGTTCCTGGTTTTATAAGGAGCTCATAGATCTACATAAGTATATGAATAATGACCTTTGTATAGACACATGTGAGATACACACACACACACATGTGTGTGTGTGTATGTGATGCATATACATATGTGTGTGTGGTATGCGTGTGTGTGTATGTATTTGTGTCTGTATATGTGTACTTGAATACACATATCTATTAATGCTAAGGTACCTAAGTACTTTATATGTAAGGTTATAATTCAGTAACCAAAATTATAATTTGTGATTTTGAGTATCTCTACACCCAGTATTTTTGAACTAGTTGTTTGGGGGATTTTACTGAGTGCGTAGATTGTATAGAAAGATGTTTATTTTTTATCTAAATTAAAAAAAACACAATTAACCTAATAACTAAAAGAAATAATTGCTCATTTTACAGATGTCTGAACTAAATTTTGAGTTATTAACTTGTCCACAGCCACGAGATGATAAGGGCATCACTGACATTTAAAACCTCAGGCTGTTTGACTCTAGCATTACATATATGTCAATGTATGCATGCACTCATATATTATCAAACATGCTCAAGTATAATATTTATACAAGATTTTATTTTTAAAGAGGTACAATACATTTACTCTGTTTTCATTTTGTTTTAGTTTAGAATGTTTCAATTTACATGAAAATGGGAATCGTTTATAATCATGTAAAATTCAAGATATTTTTTCTGCATTTTCTTTTGTTAATGGGAATATTAGGCAGTTGGACTTTAGTAGAAAAAATTAGCAATTTGATGTTTTATATGACTATATCCACATTTTCCTTACCTTGAAGCTTGCAATGTCTGAAACAAAAAAATTATATTTTTGAGTTTTGTTTATTTTTCTTAGAAAGCAGGTTTTATTTGAAACAAAGCATTGGCTATTCTGGTTTCTTAAGACTGTAGCAAATTAGATTGACAAAATGCATGCAATGGGACACCTAGTCATTCAGCCAATCGCAAAAATCAATCTTTAAACATTGGCAATTTTTCATGATTATGCAGATGTTTCAAGAATTAAACTTGTCTTTAATTATTTTATTTTCTTCTTCTGTTCATTTGCTCATTTGCAAAAGAATCAAGTTAGAGTTCTGTGCTTGCTAGGTAGGCATGACCTATCACTGA